>VCAU01000079.1:69682-162181 GCA_015844325.1 Aspergillus nanangensis | reverse complement strand
GGGGTTTTTTTTTTTTTTTTTTTTTTTCAAATTGCTTTTACCGTTTCTTTCTCGGGCGATTTGGGAATTTGTTTACCCTACTTCTTTCTTCCTCGTTTGCATCATTTCGTCGAGGTTACATACAATAATTCCATCCTACGTCACACAACCAACATTTCGACCATTGCGTCGCCGACTGCTTTCTCAGTAACTTCTCGCATCATTACAGTTCGCTGTAATAATACAAACAAACACGGACAACATGGCTCGTCTTAAACAATGGATCGAGAAAGTCGAGGTGCCTAGTGAACCTGGGTTGACAACCGCTCAGTTGATGTTAACGAACAAAGATTTACGGCCAGGTGAGACCTAGTACCGGCTTGCGCCTCTCCTCAAGACTCCCCTCGCTGTCGCTCTTGTTGCAATATCTTAAGAGAGTATAGTAAGACTGACCCTGCGTTTGTTGCAGTTGAGCCCGAACGCCGTGAATGGAAGTGGTGGAACTTTATTGCGTTCTGGATTGCGGATTCCTTGAATATTGTAAGCCTAGCCCATAGGTTTGTCAATGGAATAAATCAATTAACGGGGGATTTTTTCACAGAATACTTGGATGATTTCGTCGTCGATGATAGTGGACGGTTTGTCATGGTGGCAGTCGTGGATATGTGTTTGGGTCGGGTACTTCATCGCAGCCAGCTTTGTCTGTTTGACCGGTCGAATTGGTGCTGTTTATCACATCTCATTTCCCGTTGTGTCTCGGGCGACTTTTGGCATTTGGGGATCATTTTGGCCGATCCTCAACCGGGCGGTCATGGCCGTCATCTGGTATGGCGTGCAGAGCTACATCGGAGGTAAAGCAGTCCGACATTACATCTGTCGTCGAGGAGAAACTAACTTTGGACAGGACAATGTGTGACGATCATGATTCGGTCAATCTGGCCCAGTTATAACAACGTCCCTAACTCTATCCCAGAAAGCTCTGGCGTGACCACCCGAGACTTCACTAGCTTTTTCCTATTCTGGCTCCTTTCCTTGCCTGCACTGTGGTTTCCAATCCAAAAGGTCCGCCACCTTTTCACTGTTAAATCAATCTATTCCCCTATTGCGGCTATCGCCTTCTTCGCCTGGGCCATCTCTCGGGCCAATGGACTCGGACCCATCGTGCATCAGCCACATAAAGTCCATGGTAGTGTACTCGCCTGGGCTGTGATCAAAGCCATCATGAGTTGCTTGGGCAACTTTGCCGCTCTGATTGTTAACGATCCTGACTTCGCGAGATTCGCTCGGAAGCCCAAGGACGCCTTGTGGGCCCAACTATTCACGATTCCCATCGGCTTCGGTGTCACCTCCTTTATCGGTATCATCGCTTCGTCCTCTTCCTCCGTCATCTATGGTGAGACGGTGTGGAATCCTCTTGATCTTCTTGGCAAATTCCTCGAGGGGGCTAGTTCTGCTGAACGCTTTGGAATCTTTGTCATTTCCCTTGGATTCGCCCTGGCGCAGTTAGGTACAAATATTGCCGCCAACAGTGCCTCTGCAGGGCACGATTTGACTGCTTTGATGCCTCGGTTCATCACCATCCGACGCGGCAGTTACATATGTGCAGCCGTGGGCCTTGCGATGTGTCCGGTAAGTCATGATATCTTCCTTGTCTACTTCGATTGGTGGACTGTTGGTCCCGTCCGCATTTTTCCTATTTCGCCCACTGACTCGATATATGTTTAGTGGAACCTTGTATCGTCATCCAACCAATTCACCACCTACCTCTCTGCCTATTCCATCTTCTTGTCCGCCATCGCGGGTCCGATGATTTGCGACTACTATTTCGTTCGGAAGGGCTATCTGCAACTGAAGGACCTGTATAGCGCTCGGAAAGATTCGCCATACTACTTCACTTTCGGCTTCTCATGGCAAGCATACGCTTCATATCTTTCTGGGATCCTGGTCAACATTGTCGGATTTGCTGGAGCTGTCGGGCGTGAGGTCCCCGTGGGGGCTCAGTATATCTACAACATCAACTATTTTTCGGGGTTCATCGTGTCGGCTGTCATGTATTACATACTCACTCTTGTGGTTCCTGTGCCAGGGACAAGCTCGACATGGCATGAAGTTGATGTGGACGTTGACAATCTGACCGTCGCCTATGGAGAGGAAGTCGATGCCTACTACCCCTATGAGGTGCCAGAGCAGGTGAAGAGGGATTCCTCTGGGGACCAAAAAGGGGCGAAGGCTGGATCTTCGGCGGTCTTTTAGCGGTGTAATGAATTTTCTCCAATAATGAACTACTTGTATTCTAATAGCCCGCTATCAAAACTTGATTGCCTACCTGCACTTTCTGTTTCAAACTAAAACCTGCTCCCAGGTGACAAAATACAACGGATAGGAATGAACGTAGGTAGGAGGTTCCTCTCACCAAGGAAACTGCGATGCTTTACAGGTCCAGTTTGTTTCCCATTCGAGAATCAACAAACCAAAACAGGCCTAGCGTGGTGTATAGCCCGGCCACCACCAATCAGAGGCCCCAGACTATGAGGGATTATGAGATGAAGTTGGAACATCTACAGACATCCTTCCATCACCCCTATTCCACCCGAGGAAAAGACAGTCATTTTCTTTCTGATTGTATCAATATTATGCACTTCTATCATATATTTCTATATACACCTACAGTCGCGATTGAATCTTCGTGGATAATAATCATATTTTCGATAAAATGGCCATCCCTGTCTCTCCGCTCCCTTTAACAATCTCATCATTCCGGTAATCAGGATTGAATGTGACTCGATTCAACGGGTTGAGCTTATAGGCGCGATGCCACAAATCCTCATACACCCGCCCATCGAACCGTCCCAATGCGCTTGGTTCGTCAGCAGAAAATTATTAAAGCCGGTATACAACTCAAAAGAATCTCTCTCTCACCTGTCTAGAAGGTAGTCTGGTATCATCCAAGAATCAACGAGGTTTACAGCGTGAGGTCGAATTCGTGCCATCAACGCCTGGATCCTGTTGGGAAGAGCGTCAAGACTTGCTCGCTCGACTGCGCCGCAGCGAAGGACTGGCTTATGGTCAGGGTTCTCTATCATGAGAGGATAAAAATATAATCCACAGCAAGGCTTACATTCATAGCTGTCGGCCTTGACTATTGTCAGGGCGAGAAGTCGGAAGAGATCTAAAAGAACTTCGCGTGCCGGTGGTGAAAGCTCACGGGATGAGATCAGAGATTCCAGAAAGGTACTTATCAGGAACGACTGAGCTTGTGCTGCAAATGGAATGGTTTGACATCAGCACAATCTCTATAAAACTGAATTAAAACGAAATCATGGCAAGGCGTACCTTCGCTAAGTCGGTGAAGCTGGAGCAAGAGATCATTCCACCGTCTCTTGTTCACGATTCTCGCGTCGTATGTCTCATAGGCCTAGGATCCTACGTCAGCCATGTCTAATCTCAGGGGGTTGGTTCAAAAATTAACGTACCAGAGATGCCAACCTCCAACGAAAACTTGCACAAAGATCTTCGTCGTTCCCGAGCACGTCGAACCCCGGTGTTGTGTCTCGATGTTGGAGGAACGCCTGGAACTCGACCACCATTTTATCTTCGCAGAACTCACTAGAAGCCTCAGCAGCAGCTGACATCTTCTTGATTATAAAGGATGCCGCCTGTTGCGTAATCATCCAATTGTCGCCCTCTACTGTTGGTTTGGCGAGATAATCATTGTTCAGCTGGACCAGGCCACTCCCTCCACCAAACCCATGGCCTCCCATGGACCTGCGACAAACTTCGATGCCGTCCGCCGTCATTGTCGTACACAAGCTCTTCAAAGCTGAGGATAGACCATGGATATACGCTAGATTCGCGAAATTCCCACGCTCGATCTCGTCGCGTGTACGTTGATAGCTGTGGTACATTGCGCGTCCGGTATAATGAAGCGCAAATGCGGCTGCCAATAGCGGCAGAACACGGATCTGCACCGTCGAATAGTCAAGGACGGCCAGTTCGGAACTATTTGGCTCGAGTGAATCGCGGTCACGGAATTGCCGCCGGATCGCAGTGTAACGGACAGCGACTGTGGCAGCCCGTGCCAATGCCAATCCAGCATCGTGAACAATCCTGGCCCGAACATTGGTCATGGATCCATATACGGCTACGGGCTTCTCCGGTTTCGAGAACGTTCCTGTGGCCGGGTCAACGCGCACGTAACGACATAACAACGCCGAATGGGGAATCCTAGGTTCATTGCGTCAGACATCGGAAGCCACTCCGGGGTCCATCAGGGGATCCTCAGCTCACCGGAAATTGTTGAAGAGCATGAATGCATTATCCATGGTATTGTACCCGTATTTGGTGCCAATATCTCCAATGACGACCCCATCCAAGGGCAGATGGCTTTCGAGATCCCGAACCTGAACAATGAACGCCTGCGGACCATGAGAGACCCAACCGCCAGAGGATTGCGGCAGCCGCAACTTGGCCATGACGATGGCGTGGTTGGCCATCCTCCCCAGTGTTCCATTCCACCACTTACTGGCCGTCAGCGTCGGACTATGCAGCACAAAGCTTCTCGTCTGCGGATCCCAGCGCGCCTCAAGCTCGATGCCCTGAACATTGCTGCCATGGGCTAGCTCTGTCTGGGCATAGGCGCCGATGATATCCCACCGTTCGATCTTGGGAAGCCAGAACGCCTGTTGATCGTCGCTGGCTTGCTCCAAGACCGTCGTCCGAAACATCTGCATGTGCAGGTGGTAAGGTGTCGGTTCGTCCACCAGATAATGTGCCATTTGGTAGTCCTCCAAGCTCCACCCGTGGATGTCTTGAAGTCGGCGGATCAGCTTTCCTCTGGCGACGGCCAGCTTAAATCGGTCCACTCGCGATAGCTGCGACTGCTGCGTCTTCTTCAGCAGCGGTTCCCTCTGCAGTATGGCAAGTACGCGAGCTTGCCGCTGGAGAAAGCCATCATGCGAGAAGAGGTGGACTCCTATTTCCTGCGCAGATATGGGAGATCGCTCCCGTTCGTTGCGCAGGATGTCGGGGCCATTTGGCTCCCTGGGGCGTAAATTGTCGGGAAAGTCAGGCATACCGACAGTGGAGAGACACAGAATGCTTTGAAGACAGGTCGAACGGTACCGAATGAATATGTATTCAGGAGATAAGAGACTCCGCGAAGCAGCTTCGTATCTACTTATGCTTTCGACCAATAGCCTATCTCTGACAGTTACACACTTTCGGCCGCGGTTGGAGATTGAATCGTCGTTGGGGAAATCGTATTGTGGATGTTGGGGAATCCCCGCAGTTAGTGTCTTGCCTCGCTCTACACGAAATTCGAGGGCGGAGAAGGAATGGGGGAGTTTGGGGAAATACATCTCAAGGACCTCGTCAAATTGGAGGTTGTCGGCTATTTAATTTGTGGCTCACAGCTGTTCAGTGTCTTCTGCGAACAGTTGCCAATCCCAGCAAAAGAACGACAATCACAACCATGTCCGAACTACGACAGCGACCTAGAGGTTCAGGTGTGAAGGAAATCATGGTGTAAATGACCGAGTCAAGGCCGTCTTGAATTGATCTGGATATATAAATTGAAGTAGGTCCAGGTCCCTTCATTGACCAACCAAACCACCCCGTAGGCAGAAGTAGTAGAAATCCGAGGATACATAACATAATACTCTATTATTGTAGTATTTCATCAGATCGCCTCCCCAGAGAGCGAATTCCTCACTTTATTGTAAACAACATGCAAAGCTCGGTCTGGGTCAGAACTTCTGCGAACAGTCGCGGTGTTTTGGACCTGATATCGACTGCCTCACATCCTAGGCTATTATTCCCAGTGATCGTCAACTTCAAAAATTGCGCAACAGACTCGGCAATCATATATGTCTTTCCCAGCTTTCCTAGCACATTTAAACAGCAATGAAATGATCGAAAGCCCGCCATCCACCGATCTGAATGTCCCGATCGAATGTTAAGAATATGAACCTTGATCACGGGCAAAAGCAGGGCGACTGCCGTTGTCGGAAGACACTGGATGGAGTCGGTGCTGTCCAAACTCTCTGCTATGCTGGTAATCGCTTGGGTAGTATGTTGGATTCTCGTGTCGGCAAAGTTCTGCGAAGATGGAGGAGATGTCCCCTGCAAATCAATCCTCGCATTGCTGGACGGGTTGATGCGACCGAGGAGGCTCTTTGCCGCCAGAAAAAGGATCTGTAACCATGCCTGGTATGCTAATAGCGACTTTGCCGCTTCAGATACGTCAAGAGACGTCGGGGGACAATACTTGACATCCATTGGAAGGGATTCGTACCAGCTGTCCAGCTGCATGTCGCAAATGTCGGCCGACTCGCTTCTGGCTGATGGCGACTTTGCGCGCGCCAGCCCAATGATCTGACTGACAATGATACATAGTTTGGACTTTTGTATAAATATCCTTGCACACTGTCTCTGGTACTGTGCGCTCTGACGAACCCTGACTCCTCCCGAGTGACTGAGATCGAAGAACGGAAAATCTTCCATAACGGGCAGTGGTATAGTATCTTCGGCTTCTATTCCGATGATTGGCGCTTGCCGCAGGGTGAACGAAACCAATCGGTCACGCGTGTATAAGCACCACCACAGCCGCTTACGGAGGTACTGGAGTGTGGGTGGCAGTTCCGGGTCTGGCTCACAATGCAAGCCGATCGATGTGGCTATCGATATTCCAATTTCAAGCCAATAGCGGGCATCTTTGGGATCATCAGGAGCTTCATACCAATACGTCAAAAGTAACGTTGTCTGAATCAGAACGATGGGGTCCGTCTCCGTGTCGAAATTATATAGCATCTGCCGGGGGTTCCAAATCAGCTGCATTGTGATATGGATTTTAGAAACTATGCATTTTGTCTACGTACCTTGGCTTTCTCGTAAAAGGCCTGCCGACTTTCTTTCTTCAATATATGCCGGTTGGTAGGGTCGATGAATGCAGCACTCGAAAACATCACCGCATGAAACAACAGCAAACTCACCCTGGAGCTTTTGCCGTCGTCTTCGATTGCCTTGAGAAAGACACGGAGGTCTAGCAACGGTAAATAGGGATACACGTTGCGCACGAATGTGACCAGAAGCTCATTGCGTAAGCGTACATCCGGCAGATCGAACACGCCTTTCATAATCAAGTATTCGACGTCTTCGGGTGGAAGGGAACTGGGGAAGGGTTGAATATAGGCTGGCACATGTGGATAGTGCGAGGACGTGGTGACTTTGGTTCCCAGCATCTCTTCGGTGGTTCTGATTAGATTATCGAGTGGTCTCATCCAAGAGACCGGGGGAGACCAATATGTCCTGTGAGTCTCAGCGATGTCTCCGCCATGGTTGGATTTATCTCTCTCCAAGACAGTAACGCTACTAGGGATGTCAGTGATGTAAAGTCCTTAATTCCGGTGGTGGGCATCAACAGTGATTGATATTCCGCTGCATACTTACTTGGTAGTTTCCCGTGGAGAGGGACATTTTACGTTCCGTTCTTGACAAGTCCGGCAATGGTAGAGCCCCGAAGGGCCTGTACAATGAATTCCATTCACCAAACAGTATCCACATTCGTCCAGAAAAGGGTACATTTTGTGAGTCGTGGGCAACCTGTGGTGGCATGCTGCACGGATGATGATTGTTGCTGGATCTGCAACGAGCAGAATGTGGGGAATTGGGGAAACCGGGGCTGGGGAAAAGTAAGAAAGAAAACCCTAGGCTGGACGGAGAACCCTCGGCATTTACCCCAAATCCCCAGAGTAATATGAGGCATCAGTATCAGTCCTTGGCTTCCACTGCACTGCACTATGCTCTTTTCGGAGCTGGGTAGATAGAGATGGGAGTATATATGAGACACCCAAGATCTCACCACTTTAACCCTTCATATCTCCTTAAAAAATGAATCCACAGAGGAACCAGCATTCTTCAGTCGAGGAAAGCCAAAAGGAGCATGAACTAGTAGTTCATGACGAGAGCGTGCCCAGGGTCGTGACTATCGACAATATCCGAGTCCTCGGCCTAGACCCAGACGATGAGGAATTTTACCTCAACTACCCGTCAAACGACAGGAGAAAGATAATCCGAAAGGTTTTTTGCCCTTAAGTCTGCGTGAGCATAGGAGAACCCCCGTGGCATTGCTGACTATCACAGATTGACGTCCGTTTGGTCCCCATGCTGGCCTTGTTGTACTTGCTGTCTCACCTCGATCGTGCAAATATTGGCAACGCAAAGATCGAAGGACTGGCCAAGGACTTGCAGTTAGGTGGTCTGCAATGGAATACGGTGCTGAGTGTCTTCTTCATCCCATACATCTTGCTTGGTAACAGCATTCACAACACACTCAGTGCGGTGGATCAAAACTCACTAATTGACTCACAGAGATACCGAGTAACATGGTGCTAAAGCGGGTCAAAAGACCCAGTTTCTATCTCGGAGTCCTGATTCTGGCCTGGGGAGTCATTATGACCCTGACAGGGGTGGTGCAGAACTTTGCTGGCCTCCTTGTGACCCGGATTCTACTGGGGGTTTTTGAGTCCGGATTCTTCCCCGGTGCCGTCTACCTCTGCTCCTTCTGGTATATGCCGAAAGAACTGTCCACTCGTCTCGCCTGCTTTTATTGCGCCAGCGCGCTGTCGGGGGCCTTTTCGGGGCTCCTTGCGGCCGGGATCGCGAAGATGGACGGAGTCGGAGGATACGAGGGTTGGCGTTGGATTTTTATCCTGGAGGGTCTTGTCACCGTCATGGTTGGCATTGCCTCGTTTTTCCTACTAATAGACACCCCCAGTCTGTCTGGAAGCTGGCTGGAGCCACAGGAGATTCGGTATCTTGAGCTCCAACTCTTCATCAAAGACGGTGGGACCTTCAATGCGACCGAAGGGACTAGTCGTCGCCGGAGACTGCTGAAAGACTTGATTGCCGTTCTCACCAACTGGAAGATGTATATCTTGGGATACATCCTCCTCTGCCAGACCGCGTGCTCCTATGGTCCGTTCGTTCCTTAACACGTCTCCCTCGCATTGCTAACACCAACCATTTGTCTCGTCCAGGAACCAAATTTACTCTCCCGACCATTACAAAGGCCATGGGATTCAACAATACCGACGCCCAGCTGCTCACGGTGCCTCCCTATATCGCGGGCGCGATATCCGCCGTCTGTTTTTCCTTGGTCTCCGATCGATTCCACTGGCGCATGCCCTTTGTTGTGATCCCTCTGGCAATGGTCACGATCGGGTACAGCATCGTCCTGTCTCTCCATGGAAGGCTAGGCGAACACTTCGGCATCGCCTTCTTCGCACTCATCTTCGTTTGCATGGGACTCTACCCCGTTCACCCGGCAACATCGGCCTGGACGGCGAATAATCTGCCCTCGTCCGAACAGCGTGCCATCGGACTCGCGTTCAATATCTGCGTGGGAAATATCGGGGGTATCATTGGGAGCTTCATGTACATTGACAAGGAGGCCCCCGCATACTATACGGGATTTGGCTTATCGACCGCGTTGGCCGCCTCGAGCTTAATCATGGCGATATTTTTGGATCTGCACTACTATCTCGAGAACAGGAAGAGGGCGGGGATGTCAGAAGATGACATTCGGGAGCGGTATTCGTGGGATGAGCTGGCGAACTTGGGTGAAAAGTCTCCGCTGTTCATTTATACACTGTAGCTTCAATTGGTGCCTCCTGATCCAGCTAAGAATAACAGGTCTTGTCGGATCAACCCCAGTATATCCCAGGTCTGCGACCCTTGAAAGATAGTAGCCCATGCCTGGGCTACCTTCCTGCCGAGAAGCTCTGGCGTAGCTGGAAGTTCCCGGGGGGTTCCATCAGGCAAACATCTCTCAATTTCCAACAGAACTTGTTTGATTCCTTCCAGAACCGCATACTCATCCGCTCCAAGCGAAGACTCTGACTCCTCCTGTACCACTGAAGCAGACAGGAACTGGATAATCACGTGGCAATACTCGAGCGAGCAGATCGCATGGACCACCGACCAGTTCCCTTGCTGGCCAACAATGAATATACCAAATTCGGTTGCCAGATGAAGCGCCTCCAACTACAGCAACAACAAGCGTCAGCTATGTCAAACTGTTACATAGTACCTTTCAGGCCGAGAAACAAAAACGTACCGCATGACGAGCCGCCAGGGTCAGCAATGGGCTCTTCGTGGATTTAGGTAATCGTTTTAAGCCAGTGACAATACTTCCGTTTCCCTTGTCAATTAGAGAATGGGCCGGCCCGATCTTGACGACCAGTCGAACATATGCCAGGCGATATAGAGCCTAAAAGTACGTTAGTTCCTTTGCACATAATCAATTTACAGTCACATACCCCGTACCGTTGAGTTGGACACCATCGGCTGGTCTTGGGGAGGAGGATCCTTCTCGCAGCTGGACCTCCATCTCTTGAGGGCTCGCTGCACCGAGAGGAGCTGCTGCACCGAAGCTTGGCCTTGTAGGACATTCAAATGCGATACCTGATGCAGATAGAAAACATGTTGGAGAATGGCGTGAATCATCACATGATTCCCAAACGAGGAACATCGCGGGAGGTTGAGGTCTGAATGAAACAGGAGATCGTAATAGTCCTGGAACATCGAGGCCGACGACCTGGACTTCCCATGCTCGATTGACCAGCTATTCTCATCCGCAGCTTCCCACTCCAATGTAGGGCATGGGAGGCGGAGACGTAGCTCAGTGAGCAACATGAGCGGTGGCACGTTCATTGATATACTATGTAGGCTAAAAAGACAAAACAGCGCCCACTTAGTTCGCCTACAGCTCTCATGATGTGCCCAGGACCGCCATGATTTATTGCAGATGACCGGGTCTGATAAACCGTGTGTCCGTATTGAAGCTATAGCAACACTCTGCATGCTCGCCAGGTCTCGGACCCGCCTGGAGGTTGTTTTGCCCCATGTTGCGACAACCATAAGGAAGAAGAGTGCCTGCATCGTTTCAACCCAAGCAGAATCGTTGCACTCGGCGCATCCGCCTCTCTCCGAATGGCCATTTCCTCCACTGCGCGTGGGAGCTGCCCATCTGGTGGCTTGATGTCCAAACGGATCCCCGGACTCTCTGGACGACCTGCCCGGAGCAAGGTGGAGTGCCTTTTCACGATCTTCGACCTTCACCAATACCGTCTCCCAAGCAAGGTCTACCATTTTGGAGGCTTCATGGGCCTCCAGGCAATAATGGCAGCCGACAGCCGCCATCGCCAGAATCAACTCTGGTTCCATGACTCTTATCTCCGCAGTGGGCCGGTGAAATATAGGAACTTGGGGGTCGAAGCAACTAAGAAACCTTGACAAGTACCGTGAGAGGGCGGTCGATGAAGGGATCCGCTGCTGAATCTCACTCCGAGGCTGGTAAAGGTGAATTCTCGTGAGCTGGTCCGTGAGCCAGCGCCAGTCCTCGTCGCTGACCTTGGGGAACTTCACCGAGTCTGCGGCACCTGGATCGCTGCTATTTTCGGCCTCCTCTGGGGACCATATGCGGGACAACCTATCTGCCAGACTGGAACGTTGGGTGATGGGGGTGGAAGTTGCATCTAGCTCTGTAGTATTAAGATCGGGGTCTAGCGCAGGTAATGCACTGGTCAATGACTGGCCTGTACTATAGTCATGCTGGCCGGTTGGGACGTGGTATACAAAGGAGAGGATCGTATCGTCCCGGATGATGGGCTGTGCAGTATCTTGGTCACCAGAAGGGCTTCTTCGCACACTGGGTTCGGAGTTGTCGTCTTCGACCACCGAGTCCAGGTTGAACTCCTGCTGTCTCGTATGCTGTCTCATTGCAAATCGTGGGTTCGGTGGTTGCTCTGCAGCAGTCGGGCTGTTGTGTACGAGCCTACTGTGTCGTCGCAGGAGGTCTCTAAGGGTACCACCTGTTACCAAAAGGGTTCATTGTAAGGGGTTTACATGCCATGAGAGCTTTAATTACTTTCTTCGGCAGGAATACTCGCACTGCGAGCAACGATATGGTTTGCGTGCATAGTCTAGCAGACGTTTAGTAGGGAGCACGTCTCTCATGGTTTGCTGGACATACGGATGTTTTGGTGACGCTGCAGATGTTCTTTCCGGCTGAATTGGCGCTGGCAATGGCTACAGGGGAATCGTTTTCCACTTGTTGTAGTCTCGTAGCTGTCGATCTGCATGGCCGGTGGCCAGTCTGACTGGACATCGATAGACATTCTAGTGAGCTGAGTGCGTGAGTGGAGGGAGGGAGATGGGGAAGCAGTCTGTCTGTCTGTCTATAAACCCTCGGCTATTGTACATTCATTACCCCACACGGTTGGGGAATATCTGGAATCAACATCACGACTATCTATGCCTCTCAAAAGTCGGATATGAGAACTACTTGGTCCTCGAAGTCTGGACGATACCTAAATCATATAATAAATTTATCTCACCTCGGTTCAACCCAGACCAAATCCCGAGGGGTGCAATGGAACCAGTCCTATTCCCCAAACCCGCGGCTCTCTCAGGATTTTCCCCAACTTTACCCCCAATCTGCTACAAACAGAAGTCCGACGACTGCGGAACTATGTACAACAAGATATGGGTATTTGTTTATAAATAAGGACCAAATGGTTCGAAGTCATTTTTGGGTGAAAGACCGCCTTCACCAGATTTATATCGCACATCTTTCACCCCAAAAATGACTTCGAACAACCAAACCTTCGTCTTAGGAGTGGGCATGACCCAGTTCATAAAACCACGCAGAACGCGAGATTACCCCGAGTTGGGCTTCGAAGCAGGCGTGAAAGCCATGCTAGATGCGCAGATCACCTACGACGATGTCGAGACCGGGATTGCGTGTTATTGTCACGGCGACTCATGCTACGGCCAACGCGTTTTCTATCAGTTCGGAATGACCTCGATTCCGATCTTCAACACCAACAATGCGTGTGCCACCGGCTCTACGGGATTGTTTCTCGCCCGAACCATGATTCAACGTGGGGCGGCCGACTGCGTTCTGGTGGTCGGGTTCGAGCAGATGCGTCCCGGGTCAATCAAGACGGTCTGGGATGATCGACCTCATCCTGTTGCACCCCTGCAGTCGTTGATGGAGAAGGAATTTGGCACGCATGCCAGTCCGCGAAACACCCAGTTTTTCGGAAACGCCGGCACAGAGTATATGCAAAGGTATTTGTCGGAAAACCAAACAGCACTCACCCTCACCTAACTCGTTCTCTGATCTGAACATAGGTACGGCGCCCAGAAAGAAGACTTCGCGGAGATCGCGCGAATCTCGCATGAACACTCCACGCGCAATCCGTACGCGCAATTTCGCACGGAGTATTCCCTGGATGGAATCATGGACTCCACGCAGATCCACGGCCCCTTGACTAAACTACAGTGCAGTCCGACAAGTGATGGAGCCGCCGCCGCAGTCCTAGTCTCAGAGAACTTCCTCAAGTCCCGGCCGCATCTCAGGTCCCAGGCAATTTTGATTGCTGGCCAAGCGATGCGCACAGACACCACCTCGGTATATTCCGGCAGTGCCATTGATATGGTGGGCTTTCAGATGAGCCAACAAGCTGCGAGAGCAGCCTTGGCAGAAGCGCGAGCAACGCCCAAGGACATCAAGGTGTGCGAGCTCCACGACTGCTTTTCGGCCAACGAGATGGTCCTTCTCGATGCGTTAGGCTTTAGCGAGCCTGGGAAGGCGCATGAAATGGTGCGGCGAGGGGATATCACCTATGGCGGGAACGGTCTCATCATCAATCCATCCGGAGGGCTTATCTCCAAGGGTCATCCCCTGGGGGCGACTGGATTAGCACAGTGTGCGGAGTTGGTGTGGCAGCTTCGCGGGTGGGCAAACAACCGTTTGGCTCCTCAGGTGGATATTGCGCTGCAGCATAACTTGGGACTCGGAGGGGCCGTCGTCGTCACTGTTTATAAACGAGCTGATGGAGGAATAGCCACCCCGATTTCTAATGAGGAGGTCGGGAGAAGTTCCTATGCCGGCTATAATCCGGCGGTGGAAGCTCGCTATATTACTCCTCAGCAGAGTGATCAGGTTCGCAGCAAGAACCACCGGCATGATCATGTTTTCTTGGATACCGCTGCAAATCTTTCAGCCCGGATTTAGACTGTCGGCTGGGGCTCGTATATCCTACGAAGGTGGGGGAACTTGAGGTGACTGGGTTCAAATGGCTGATTAGCCGGCTGGGATCTTACTAGCACGCTCAGATGTATAGGTATTGTAGAGACGATCAATTTAGCATCATACCGAATATTCGGGGATAAAGTCGCACATTGCACACGTGACCCAACACTAATTAATCCCCGCCTCATCCAAACAGGGAAAGTCACATTGATTCAAGAAAATCAAGTCTGTATAGGAACATATATATATATATCTCTCTCTCTTTCTCTCTCCCACACAGTTGCACTTGTCTCAACCATGACTTCCACTGGAGGAGGCCTACCTCAACACCTCAAGTCTATCACCGACATCAAGATAACTGAGCTCTCAAAACAACATGCCTTATTCGAGCGCCAAAGACTGGATATTTTGAAGGCCACAGAAGACGCCCCAGACCTACGATCTAAAGCCCAGACATTACTAGAGGGTATCACTCGACTGAAGGGTAACCCGAATGATGCTTTCGATCAGGAGGACCTGGACCTGGACCATCAGTCCGAAGCGGTTACGGCCGCTGTCCAGGACGGTAGCGAGCGTGCGACACATGCAAATATCCGGCGCTTTCTGTTGCAGAGCCAATACGACCCGTCAGTGTCCAATCTCAGTCTAACGGATTGGGTTGCAGAGCTAGAACAGGAGCTCAGCTACTTGCAGTTGCGGCACAACCATGCTGCTTTCTACGCTAAAATGGTGACTGAATGCTTGGAGGCTGTTGAAACCCAGACTCCGTCAGCGAATACCAAAGATGCAAGTACTGAGGAAGACACCTTCGAGCCAGTGGGAAGGGCTGAAATGCAGGAGCAGCGTGCCATATGGGAGTCGCTGGTATTCAAAAAACCGGAGATCGACAAAGGCGCAGTTCATAACTATCTCGATCGTCTCTTCACGTCGACATCTCTATCCAGACAAGCGTTGAAGGAGCTGCGTGAGAAGATCAAATCTTTTGGAACCGAGCTAGGCGCGAAGAAAACCTGGATCTCCCTGGGTGACATGGACTGGATCAGCCAAACGCTGCTAAAATCCGACCTACTCACCAAAGAAAAGACAGCAGTCCTGAAAGAATTCATGCGAAACAAAGCTGTAGCACAGGAGGTCACCGATGTCCTGAACATGCGGCTCGCTACCCTGAAAAGTTGGGGGTGGCCTGCAGATGGGGTTCCTGTGGAAATGCGTCGCCAACTAAACGGCAAGAATCGCGTATTTATGGACGAGGATCTGCTCGATGCGCTGATGCTCCAATACCTCGGGCTTAAATGGTCAATCTCCTTTCGAGAGGCGTTCACAAACTTTCTAAATAGTCGCGCATGGAGCTCGTTGCGCCACAATGTCCCCAGCGACGATAAAAAGCGTCGTGCGTACTGTCTCACGAAGCCGGGACCATCAATTTTTGATGATGACGATAGTGTCAACCTCGATCGATTCAAGGTTTATAAACGGGACTACTTTATGACCCAACTGCCATCGTCGGTGGATGATGACACGCCAGACTATGACGATGAAGCTTCCATGTCGAGAACACACCCAGCCAAGGCCCGGGGAAAGCAAGCAATAGATACAAAACACTCGCTTCTTCATCTTCTTATCACCGAGTCAATCGTTCAGACGACTCTCCATGGGCAGTTTACTGTTTTACGGTCGGACTTCAAATGGTTCGGCCCTTCCATGCCCCATGAGACTATGATGATAGTTCTAGAGTACTTCGGGGTACCCCAGGACTGGCTTGAGTTCTTCAAGACTTTCCTCAAATGCCCCATCAAGTTTGTGCAGGACGGCCCCGATGCTTCTGTTCAAACAAGACAGTGCGGCGTACCCATGAGCCACACACTTTCGACATGTTTCGGAGAAGCGGTGCTATTCTGCATGGATTATGCTGTAAATCAATGCACCGACGGTGCCAATCTCTACCGCTTGCACGACGACTTCTGGTTTTGGGGTCATGAGGACAGCTGCATTCTTGCCTGGAATGCCATGACTGAGTTCGCGCGAGTGATGGGGCTGGAGTTCAACGAAGAGAAGACAGGGACAGTGCGCCTAAAACGAAAGACGGATAATGAAACTAGGGGAGATACCTACACAGCCCAGCCTAACTGCAACTCTCCTAATCAGGAGTCGAACGATCTTCAGAAGAATCCTCTCCCCACCGGTGAAATCCGTTGGGGATTCTTGAAGCTCGACCCCGACCAAGGTCGCTTTATCATCGATCAGGGCCAGGTGGACGACCACATCAGCGAGCTGCAACGGCAACTCTCCGCCTGCACCAGTGTCTTCTCCTGGGTCCAGGCGTGGAATAGCTACTTCGGGAGATTCTTTGCCAACAACTTTGCTAAACCTGCCATGTGCTTCGGTCGGTCGCATATCGACATGGCCATTTCCACTCTCAGTCGCATCGAGCGCAGCCTCTTTCCCGACAGTCCCAGCGGGGTCACCGGCCACCTGCGGAACATGGTCGCGGATCGGTTCGATGTTCAGGATCTTCCCGAGGCGTTTTTCTACTTTCCGGTTGAACTCGGTGGCCTCGAACTCCTGAACCCGTACGTGTCCTTGCTATTGATACGCGAAAACATCAAACAGTCCTCCCACGGGCGTTTACAAAAGGCCTTCATCAAAGATTTGGAGGACTACGATGCCGCAAAAGAACGCTTCCACAAGTACTATGGATCCTCGCAGACGTTCATGACGATGGAGGAGTTCACCAAGCATGCGGAAGAGTATAGTTGGAACCTGTTGAATGCGTACAGAGATCTCACACGCAAGCCAGAGGAAGTCAGTATCAATCAGACGCCAGCGCTGCAGCGGTACCAGACTCTGTTAAGTGTTGGGGACTCGGGGTCCTGCAGCTCGATCTCTGGGGACTGGGACGCGATGACTCCGTACTGGCGGTGGATTGCAGAGGTGTACCAGGGAGAGATGGTGAAGCGCTATGGGAGCCTCGCAGCTGTTAGTCGGGAGTTCATGCCTTTGGGCGTTATCAAGACGCTGAAGGAGGGAAAATTCCGGTGGCAAGGGTGAAGTGATATATAATATAGCCATGTATATATATATACCCATTCATTAATATCAAAAAGAAAGAAGGAATTGCATTCATCATCGTCAATAGCAGAAATAAGTCGCTACACAGTAGGATAAGATGTGAAGTCACCGGGTATACGTAGCTTCAAACTCATCCAGGAGGCGTCTCAACCGAGTCTTCTCAGTCTCTCCAGCGAAAATAGCATCCACAGCCTTGCGACACATGCCCAACACATCCGACCGACCCAGCTGGAAATGCTCTGCCGTCACCAGATACTCGTTCGACCCGGAACTGCAGAAGAAACCCACATCATCCGTCTATTCCAAGAGTCAGCAAGATCAGAAAACCCTCAATGCATCCCATCCCCAAACTTACACATAAGAAGATAGGACAGTCCTCATATCTCCAATACCCAAAATGATGATCCACGAACCCGCCATCAAACATCTTCGCATGCACATTACACGAAACGCACAACTCCAACCCCAGCCCCCTCCGCGCAATCTCCCCCTTCACCTCCTCCGACACATGAATAACATGACCCAACCTGTCCGGCGCAAACGACAACAACGTCTCCAGCTCCATACTGCCACCATCCCCCGCAGGCACCTCCGCAAAATGCACCGTCACCCCCAACCCCTGCGCCTTGGCCTTTGCAAACGCCGCCGCATACACCGCGACATCGCCCTTAGTGGGATTCCCACAGAGATCGACGCCGACGACGCCGCGCGGGCGAAGCGCCAGCGCAAGGTCCACGGTCTCCATCGCCTCGGCGGCGGAGGCGTGGCCGCGGTCGATGGCGAGGATGAGGTAGATGGACATTTGGCTTTGGGCGGCGCGGAACTCGTCGATGGCGTCGAGGACGGTGTGGATGTATTCGTCGCGCGTGAAGGTGGATGTTGGAGACGCACGGGGCATGGTGCGCAGCTCCAGGTAGCGGACTCCGTCGTCGTGGAAGTCGGAGAGCACGCGGCGAGTGGCGTAGGCGATGCTGTCGAGGTCGTTGCAGAGGTGGTAGATGGATTGGGAAAACGTAGAGAAGAAACTGTGGGAAGTGATGTTATTTATATTGTATTTGTTTAACTTGGGGGGAAGAAAAGGGAAAAAAAATAAGCATACGTTTGGAGAGAAAAGTCGACTTTGCCCGGAGGCATGAGCACGAGGGGGTCTTCGACAGTGAAGCTCGCGTCTTGGGCCTTTTTTCTTTGCCAGATCTCGTGCAGGCATTGTCGACTTATGCTGCCACTGAGATGCGCGTGTACCTCCATCTTGGGGAGGGAGCGCGTGAATTCTGTGTCGACTGGCTTGGAGAGATCCATGGGGTCTTTTTCTTTCAGGTGGTTTGGATGAGGGGTGAATTAGATAGAGAGGGGTTTTGTTTTTCGAGGGGAGATGAAGGGATAAAGAAAGAGAAACGAAGTTGATGTGCTGTCATTATGCATCACGACAGGTGACTTGCCCACTGAGAGAACTATTCTTTTTATATTTTGAAATTTAATATATAAATATAAATTATATATATATATTCATTACTTCATCTAGATTCTTTCTTCTCTTCAAAGAAATGAATGTAGAGTCTGGAAATATTCATAGATAGACAGAAATATGTATATATTTATACAGGCTGACAGGTGATGCTACACAACAAACATCACCCGCGAGTGCTTTGGGATGAAAACCAATAAGAAAGCGATTGCCACCATTATCCTGTATTTTTTTCATTCCTCTGTCGTCTATGTGTACTCTGCAAACCTCTAGAAATGTCATCAAATGGTACCAATACACACTTCCCTCTAATCTTCGCTCGTCAAAGTCACATTCTGCCCAGGGGTGGATACCCAAACTGAAGACGACAACAGCTGTTTGCATTGATCTGTCACATAATGTCTTTGTCCAAAGCGCCCGACCGTCCCAAAGACACGGGAAGTGGTGTGTTAGTTTCATTTCAAGTGCGTTAATATCCCTCATGCGCTGATAGTGGACGACTGACAAAACCCAATATTAGGGTGAATGTTTCACAATATCGTATTCCGAGTTTATCACAGAGCTAGAGACATATGTTCGCCCTATCATCTGTAGTGCTTTCGTTCCCCATACAAAGGACAGTGGGCTGTTTGATAGAGCTGCACATACGACTCCTTCCTTGCTAGTGATCGCCTTCCGGCATACTCCGCCGTTGGAGCCTCCCGAGCCCCGAGCCAACCCTGTCGAGCATCTGGCTGTATACGCTCATCCAGCGGATAGCCCGGATATGCCGACATCCAGGTATGGCCTTGGCTTGGCAATATTGCATAAACAGTATTACCCCCCCGTTACAAGTAGTAAATAGTGCTGCACCAGCCCAGGGTCGTATCAGAGCTTTAGCTTTGTTGGCTAGTTTCGTGTAGATTAGGGTTGTACGATTCAAAAGAACGGATCGAATGAAAAGTGGGGAATAACGGCAGTGTGAGCCTGTAAGGCAGACTCCAACAAGATGAAGGGAAGGAAATCAGGAGTAGAGCCCGAGATATTGCAGTTGTCTCAGAGACGGGGTTCTCGCTTCGGGGAGGAATGAATTTAGAGCACAGCGGCCTGTCTCAAAGTCTTTCCGGGGCCCTCTTTTCAAATTTACTCAAAAGTAACAGGGGTCAATCAGATTGAAGCAAGCCAATGCCAAGTTAAACACTTCGAATAACTGGGGAAACAAGGGCTCACGATCACCTGATCCGTTGAGATTTGAGGGTACGTGTTTCAAGTGTCCCTTGGGACTCTGTTTTCCAGCGTGAGTTTGACGATCCCTGACGGTATAGATATAAACAGCATTCGCGACAGTTCCAATACTCTCGCACCAAGGACTCTATTGCTATTGTAGCCATCATCGAGCTGGTCAATGCTAATAATTACCCTGCATACGGCGTAGTCCGAGGGTACTGACCAGGGTTCAATGGAGACCAAAAAATCCTGGCGACTTAGCATAGTGCACTGCCGCGACCCGCAGCCAAATCCCAGTTGTCCACGGGTTTTGTGCGTCAAGTGGACTGCTTATGGAAGGATTCCAGAAACGACCCCATAACAGGGCTATTTTTAGCCTGGTCCTGAGTTTGAGACAAGGATGCTGACAGTGGAAACGGGCGGGATCCTACCAAGGTAACCGACTAGGCATTGGTTGAAACGACGCTCTGATTGGCGGCCTTTGGCCTCTGGAGACCCGTTTCACGACCATTCCGCTCGGCAAATTGATGGATGGAGGAGAAAGGCCATTTGTAATCGCAGGTTTTGAGCCTCGTGCACAGCATGATTCTATCGTCAATGATTGTGTTAATACGGGAGTGGCGCAAGTAGTCGGTTCGGACCGAAAGTCAACGGGCGAAGGAAATACTACCACGAGACTGACTTGATGGGGAGGTAAGATAAAGAGCTCAGTAAGAGAAGAGCGCTTAGCTATTATTACATGGAGAAGCTGTACTTCTCAATGGCTGAGTTAGAGATGAGGTCAATGCAGGCTGATTGTGCCATTCGGCCGAAGAATTGACTTATGCAACACCGATTCTGAGGCTTTTAATGAAACCCCATCAAAGCGGCTCTCGCTCATGCGGCAATAATAACAATGAAGGCCTCTGATGGTATTGATTATCTTGGCTTGGTCAGATTGTGGATATGTGGCTGTAAACTTCGCATTGCATGGGCGAAGTGGGCTTGGATTATCACCAGAGCATCCATTATTAGCATAGAGTCTTACAGAGATGGGAAAAAACAAGAAAGTGGATGCATCCATCATGCCAGTCGAGATAGACGAAGTCATGCTGAGCTGGATTAGTCGATGAGCTGATTAGATGCCCTGAGTGAGAACGTTGGCTGAGGGTGTGAAAGTCTGTACTGGATTCGGCCAGCTACATGTCTGAAACGAGTTGAGCTGGGATCGGTACTTGCTTGTGACGGGATTTGATCCAGCCACTGACTCCTGAGGGGGATTCTCAGCCCAAATTCCCTCGTCGGCTAAATCACACGCCAGTCCTGCATACATAGTACGTTGTATGTAGTCTTTTAAAACAATCCTTGAGACAACGCATCAGACGGGTTCGATTTGCGACCAATGGTGGTGGTGGCCGTGGTTTCAGCCCATGCCTGGGAAACAAACCCCCATTATCAAGTGCAGCGTACTTCTAATGGCACATGTCGACTGATTGTAGCGCGATGAGATATGGGTTGGAGGAAAGGAAAAACAAAGCATTGAACAGATGAACAAAAGAGGGGGAGGGAAAAGAAAAAACGGCACTATTGGGGGGTCACGAGGCTCGCTCACAGCAAGGTGAAGGAGGAGCTTATTTCTGCAAGCCTCACTGGGAACAGCATTGACTACGATCAAGCCACAGCACGTTGTTTGGCTGGCTGACCAGCCCAGTGTCAGAAACCAGGCGGGATCGCTACATTGCTGTTGCAACGATCAGGATCCTGATACGATGACCAGATGACGCCCTGCAGCGCACAATCTGAGGGTGGATTGGAGCAAGGAGGAGGAGGGAAGGTGGTTGAAGCATCGAAGACGCATCGAAGGACGACAAACGAGGCTCATTTTGGGATGTTTCGGCTGAAAGAGCCTCAGGCAACATCCTTTCTCTTTCCTTCCTGGATTGTTCTTTGCAAAATGTTGGCCCCCAATATTTATTACGCTATTTGTCTCAAATTTTTTTAAAAAAAAAAATTCTTCCCCTAAATAAATCAAATCTCCATTTCTTTTCTTATTCCTAATAATACAATAGATCCGAATGCATGTTCGAAAAGGAGAGAGAGAGAGAGAGGGAGTCATACTCCTACACTGTGTCACAATGACCCGTATTTTGCGGTGGTGCCGATAGTAATTTTAATCCAGGCGACATCCAGTTGGTATCGTAATTTTGCAGGCGAAACCGGGATTACGATCATGACGAGGACCCCGGCTCAGGAGGCGCAAGGTTCCATCCAGTTGGGAATAACCCTCATTAATTACACTGTTATTTTTCTCTGCCGTGTTTCGGGATTAAGTTGGTAGGTCAGGCACCTATGATGCTGGACCTAAAGCTCCCTCCTACCTCCTACGTAAGTATGTGCTAACTATTTCATTTCTGCCATCATGCCTTGTACGACGACATCTGACTTTGGACTCTCTCTCCGGTTGATACGGAAAATTGGAAGAAAATGAGGGGTTATCCGTTGATCTCCTGAAGATCAAAATCACAGGAGAGATTCGTTGCCCAAGACTAACATACTAGAGAGGTACATCCATCCCCTTGGTTGCTTCGCCGAAGCCCCTAAGAGGCCAAAATTCTCCTAGTTTAAACCCTGCGAGTGTCCGTTCGCTGCTTCAGACGATAGGGTTGGCCCGTCTGGTATCTTCTGGGTAACCGCTTAACATTGAAAAGAAATGGAAGCTTGTCGGTATTGAAAAACACGGTATGGTACCGTGGCTTGTCTGGTAATGACAGGACAAACGTTCCCAGGGCAGTAACGGACAATGACAAGCTAATGCAGTTGATGCGGTAAATTTGCTAACCACAATGGCGGGAAAGAGATAAAGAATTGGTCACCTTGCAGTGTTCAGTTAGCCCAACAGTGGTGTTCACCATCCCCAAAACATTTCGATGATGATTTCTCTAACTATCTGTCCTTTTCTGTGTTTTCACCTCCCTTTTCCCTTTCGGGAAGTGGGGCAGTTATGCTCCGTTCCTCTGTCGGAGTATTATTACAGGCTATCTATGACGTCATGATCACCTCGATTGATTAACTAAGTATGTTGGAGGTGATTGGGTTGCCCTGGGACAGAAGATAATGAAACCCAGGGGTCGATCTCAATTTCTTTGGAATGTAATGATGTCGATAAAATCTCCCCTGTACCTAAAAAAGAGAGAGAGAGAAAGAGAAGAGGAAGAGGGCGGGGAAGAAAAAAAGAAAGAGAGGGGTAAATTTAGGGGGAGGAAATTTACAGAGGAGAGGTATGTACCTCGTAGTGTAGGTAGATAGGCGCTAATGAAAAGAAAATAAGTCGTGCTACAAAAAAAAATCATGCTGCCTACGGTAAAGGAAAGGGGAGTTACCGTAGAGCATACCACTAGAGGGGCAAAAAAAAAATGGCAGGGAAGTTGAGTCTCCCAGGCGTTCATCAGGAATTTGTGTGATCGTAGCAAGGTCTCGGATGCAAGATCCTGGTTGTATGGTAAACTGCGATGCGAAAAAAGGCTTGGGAGCTGTCAAGAGTGGGCCACCGTTTGGGAAGGAACCCCCACGAGGCCAGTCCCACTAGCCAATAAGCGGAGTCGCTTGGAATCTCCCTTCCCCACAAGGTGATGCCTAGGGCACTATTCCTAGTCCGGCAATTCCTTGCTTTTCAAACGGAGTCGCTGAGGTAAGCGCCGGATTAGCGTCAGACCGCTCAAAGGAACTCCGCCACCAATAGGAACCGTAGAAACATAGCCTACAACCCAATATTAAAACCTCCAATAACAACAACAGTCTTTGGGGTGTGTTGTTTTCTTCGTGTGCGCTGGGCTGCTTCTCCATTTGTCGCCGTGATTCAGTTGTGTTCTGAGAAGGAAAAACAAATGTCAATCTTTTACCGCAAACAATAAATAATAACGTATTACTGCTATCAACTGCAATCCCACCTTGATACTCCTGTATTCAGTCGGTAAACACGGCATCCCTGGAAGCCGGTTTTCCCGGCACGAATGGAAAGATGCGATATTGGTCACGGGCACCAACAATGATGCCTCAAATCCCCTTATGGAGTAACCATGAGTCCAGCTTCGTGGCACACCAGAATCCGGTTCGAGGGGGCTGATGGGAAGGAAATCAGATTGGCAACTTTCCCCTCCTCTTTCCGCCTTGGATCATCAAGATTGTCAGCACCGGTTCGCTTGGTCCGCCCCAGTAGTCCTCACTGAAAAGGTGATGGGGTTGAGGGTCTGATCCCGACAACGAACAGCCTAAGTGAAGCGGTCAGAACGCTTAGCGAGCACGCGAGACACGGCTACAACCTTGAAGGGGTATTTTTTTTTTTTTAAAAAAAAAAAAAAAAAAAATACGTGGTGCATCTTCTTCGATCAACTTAGTTGTTATCGGCTGAAGAAGAGGGGTAAATCGGAATTCCTAGGTGCACAGCATGCATACCCTATACATAGTACCTGCACATGAGTGTGTAAATACTACGTACGAGGGATTTTTTGGTTGCACCATCTATAGTCCCGCCTAGCTCCATTGAGCAAAAATTAATTCCCCTCCATAGGTATCTAGGTTTGAGGAAATCACCTTAGTTGCGCCTTATCATAGGTACATGGCATTCAAGGGTTTGTTATCCTCCTACAACCTTGTCGTGCTGCAACCGGGAAGTGGTAGAATCATCTCCTTGCGTCATAATTCAGCACGAGAAGATATTAGGAAATATCGCGCAAAGTCCGCTGTTAGCTAACAAATAATCCCGCCACAGCCGCGATATCAGAGTCCTAGTGCACGGATCGGTTGGATTCAGATAGGGTTTCTGTCAGTCAGGCCATGATACGTGGTGGTCGACGAGATTGATGATAAACGGGGTTGGATTACCTGTCTTGCCTCCCAAATCCACGTGGGCACACGAGATAAATCTGATCGTCGATGTTTTGGATTCAAAACTTGGTCTGAGGTAAAGGGCGGCCAGCGGTGCCAGGTCATCCGTATCACAGACGAGCCTTTTATTGGAGGAGGAAGTTTCCCTTGAGCCTAAGAGGCTAAGAGGTGCATAAGAGAGTGAGACACTTAAGGTTGGCAAGCATAGTTAATCTAATCACGCCTTGCTTGCCTCATGGAAGGGCGGAAGAACCTTCGATGAATAAATGTCTACAAATGGTTTAGGGGATTGAATCTGGGGCTGGTTTGTACTGAGTAAGAGTTAACCCCTCCTTAGGGTTACTTAGGTAGTATGGAGGTACCTAAGGGTATGGAAATAGCAATACTCACTCGGCAGTTATTTTCTGGTGGGTTTCTTTGTTTTTAATCTGATCGTATTCGTATCATCATCATCATCATCATCATCTATTCATGCTATTACTTGATTTTCCTTGAGGACTGGCCGTGAGATGGATGGAACCATCATTCAGTTAGTTTTTGCAAATCCCGAGGTGGTCGTCGATTGGACCCGTGACTGAGCCTGTCCTCCCGAATTCGAGTAAAAACGGGAGCTGAACACACGAGAAATTATGACAGAACCTGGATGATAAGAGGACCATAACATCGCCAACTCAGCAAACAAGGCTCAGCTGCTGTGCGGGGTTGGCGAATGCCCCGCAGACGAGGGAATCTGTGAATGTTTAATGGTTGCCTTTTACCTAGTTATCGTGGTGCATCGTCCACACCGGTCGCATTATCGTCGCTTATTTCCCCGTCAAGGTCATAGTAGTTAGTAGGCGGGATCAAAGGGGAGGTGGTAGGCAGCTATACAGAATACACTAAAAACACTCGGCTGTACGGATCCCCCTTAGGTAGGTGGTAGGAAATAGGTTCCTTAGGTTCCTTAGTAGACACACTTTGAAGGATGGGGTAATCACAGAGGGGGTGAAAACCACCCGGGAGGTAGGAGGTATTTTATTACTACCACTAGTTCCTAAAAATACACAGTGGTTCGGGAAAAAAATCCACCCTAGCTGAGGCCAAGAAAAAAGTTGGGATCAAAGGCTCATAGGGCAGAGAAAAAAACGAAACGAGCTGTTTCTCCCTACCTCCGGCCCTTTTTTTTTTTTTTTTTTTCTCTCCTTCATTCCCCTTTTTCCACATTCCTATCATCGTCATCGTCATCGTGTAAATCATAATCAATTGTGTCACCCAATGACAAAGCGAAGGGGGGCGATATTGCTGACCGCTCTTCTACCGGTAAATGGGAAACAATAATAATTAGGTAGTAACGGTCATCATGATCATTATCGTGGAAAAATTACCCGTGTGACATAAGAATTGATTTCAGCACAACTATGGTGGTAATTATCGTATCTACCTCAGTTAAGATTCATCTACCTATGTTATGCGCCCACATTTTCCATATTTATTCAAACTTTAGTAACTTAGATTTCCTGAAAGTCTGTACGGCTCAAGTACAGAGTACCTTACCTACCAAGGTACATAAAAAAAAAAAAAAAAGAGCATTCCCTCTATTTCACCAACCCAAGAAATAATTTTGAAGCATCCCCCAAAGATCTGCCGGCTAGTGTTTAAGATCATGGTTTCATCATTCATGGCTATGCCGATCTTGCCCCCCTTCCCCCTTTCCGCACCGCCCCGGCCAGCGGGTTCACTGCCACTGCTCCAGCCTCAGTAGTCAAACCTCCTTACTGAGTATCTCTACCTAGGTACTAAATTAACGCCGAAGTTAGGAGTACCTAACAACTACCTGTTGTTGTATTAACACATGTAACAGACGCAGAGAACGTTGGCTCTCCCCACGTTTCAGCATTGACTGGAATAATAACGAAGTCCAGGGAAGAGCATATGTAGTGTCTGTCTACCTAAGTACTACAGTAATTTCGCCTTTCTGGAAAGTTCAGGTAAAAACCGATCCTTTACTGATCATATTTTCGTAATGCCTAACTTTACCATACTGACTGGGGGACCTTGTCTATGTGTCTACAAGAGAACCACTTGCAGTTCCACCATGATGTCGACTAAGTACGGAGGGGTGGGCGGCTTTAACCGTCTCCGTTTTGCGCCAGGATTTGTTCCTAAAATCCCTCTGCCTTTTGATATTTGGTAATTTTTTTTGTTATTTTTTGGTCGTCTGCCTTTCGCTTTTGGTAGTCTTTCAGGGTCAAATTGTGTGCGATTGGCCTATTTCCTGTTTCTTTCATGGCGACAAAATCAAAAGCCCATGGAAGTTAGTGGATGCTTTATTGAGCTAACTGACAGTCCCGGTCACAGGTGCATTAGGTGAGTGATTGATGGTTGAGGATGTCCAAGGTAACTTAAGTCAATTATCATTGGGTAAGCTGTTCGGTTCGGACCATCAACGTACATACATATAAACCCATGCTAGTGAAAACGGGGGCCAGGGAAGGATGCAGGGATACAATGATGCTCACCGCCACCAGATGGAAGGTAAACTTTTGATGGACAGGGATAGAGTAGTTAGACCATCGTCATTTGGAAGGCAAAACCTAGAGAAACAACGAAGAATGGAGAAAGAAAGTTGTAGATCCACAGCAACTACGGAGTACAAACTTCTTGCCCCAGGACGACCGCTATATTAGTCTTGAGAATAAAGGGGGGTGGGAAGAATTCCAGAAACTTGAGAGTAATAATCATAATTAGTTTCTGTAATATGCGCCATACATAGTGTGTAATGATGGGGAGAAATTAAGGCGTAATCACTGTGGATCGTTCATAAGGGATGCTATGGATGGAACTGAAATTAAAAACAGCGACAAATGATGATGGAATACTCCTACTTCTCTTTGTCATGCACCATGTATTTAAAGGAACACCAATACTGTTTTTTGTGGGGTGCCCTACCAAGGATAATTGAGTCCATAAATCTGTTACAGGCAGGCGCCTTCCTTTCGGGAAGGATGGAGATGTTGTTCCAGTATCCACTATCGTCCTATTATTATTAAGGAAGCTGCATATGTAGAGGTGGCGTTAACCATCAACCGTCTTCTTCCCCTTTTAATATTTTTGATAAATAAGAACGATAAAATAAAAAAACATGAAACGTTCCATCGTCATTCTGTTTCCTGCAAGATTGACAGTGACATCTTTTCGAGGGATGATCGTCCAATCGTATCGAATTTCAAGAAGTCAAAGTTACCTACCTAGGTAGGTAATCTCTGCTGGACAAATGATAGTTTACTACCTAGATACATTTTGTGATTTCGCGGCTCCTGCCTGATTCCGACTGGGCTCTGTCTGTCCAATAAGGATGGATGAATGAAGGCTTCATATTAAAGATCAGGGTAGTAATGTAATCCCGCATTTAGTGCCTTGAGATAATAGGAGGAAGAGGAGGAGGATGACACTGTGATAGGGCACTGGCAAAGGCGGGAAGGGAAGTAAAATGGAAAAAAAGAAAAAAGGAAAGAAAAGAAAAAAACATTCCCTCCATCAGCCCATATCTGGTTATCTGGTGGTTTCATTATCAAGGGGATCCAAGCATTATCGTTGAATGAATTACGAGTAATGTAGTTGTAGCAAAATCAAAATGAAATAGTGAGAAAATAAAAATCGAATAAAAGTCAAAGCGGGATATACGCTAAAGAATCTAGTAAGATGATTAGTTTTTGTTTTATAAAGATTATTTTTTATTTTTTATTTTTCAAAATAATATTTTTTTCCCTCCTTTCTCCTTGGGCCGCCGTTGTTAGGTGTTGGGAACACCTCATCTTCCATCATGAATAGGTAAAAGGTAATAATGAGTGCCCAGCGGTAACGGGTGGTTTGATTAGTAGGTAGGAGGCAGACCACATACCTGGTACCCAAATTTATTATCCCTTTCCGGATCCCTCGCAAGTATATAGATCGTAGGCTTCTCCCTTTTACTTTCACACCTCAGGACTTGCAACATCATTTCCATTCTTCTGACTTGGTTTGAACTTTGCCTAATATTTAACATTCAACCCATCTATCTATTTTCCTCACGATTCTTTCCTATATATATATTTTTTTTAATTCTCTTTCTTAACCTGTCTCTTCCTCCCTCAATCGCCTAGCTGATTGATCATCATTACCTACATATAGGTTCTGATCACTGTTTGATACCGAATACTATCAAGCAGACAGGACATAGACGGACCGGATAACCAACTCGGTAATTTTCAACTGGGTATTTTGAGCGAAGTCGATTCGTCGTTTTGGCGTGTTGTGCAACTTACCGCAATCAATCATCCCGCAAACATTACCTCCTTCTCAAGGTGACCATACACGAGGGACAGAGTCTGTACAGGTCACAATACCGGTCACCGTACGGAAATACCTCCACATTGTAAGGTAAAACCACCCACCCAGTCTTGCCTTGTATCCACTCCAGCTATGATTCTTTCTTTCTTTCCTTCTTCCATTCTTCCAATAATTGAAACATTCTCGAAAATCGTGCCTTCCAAAACGTCCTCCTTCCACCTTTTTTTTTTTTACTCCTTTTTTATTTTTTTTATTTTTAATTTCGTCTTCCATCCTCCCTTTTCCCCCTCTTCCTTCTCCATCTCCTCCACCGATATTTATTTCTCCCATTAAAACCGCACCTTATATCAATCAACCCACCACACCATTTTTGACATCTTTCCCCAGCTCCCGCATAGTACACCTTCGTTGAACCACCCCGGTCTCCTGGAAGAGATAGAGATCCTGCGCGCATCATCATCTACGTCCCGTCGCATGATCATCGCTCTCTGACATACATCCTGGCGGCTGCCGCTGCAGGTCCTCTACATTACATTTCCACGTAACCGTGCAGTACCCTGGAGGCAGCGAGACATCGAACCGCACTAAGGCAATCGCCAAAAACGCTTACAACCTGCTCTACTCGGTCCAATCTCCGATTGCCCACCAATACGGCCTTCCCCTTTGGACCACCTGCATCCCTGTGCTGGCTGGTATTCCTGCACCTACGACTCCCGTTCTCGTCGCCGGCTCATCCGCTTCCCTCGCCCCCATTTCTTGGAGTCACGCCAGTCGCTGCAAAGTCGATTATAATTCTGACTCAATTCGGAAGAGGAGGGGCTCTGCTGACAGCAAAGCTCATGCGCAACACCTCCGGTCTTTGCAACTGCATAATCTCCTTGTAATTTTCTTTTTACGTTTCGTTAGAAATTACCAATTGCGGCCTCCGCTCTCCCGTCAAAAAAGAACCTCACTTGTCCGCAACGACCACTCCCAATTGGCTCCTCTCCGCACCCATCACCCTTCCTGCAGCAAGAAGGCAGCTTTCCCCGCGTGTTAAACGATCGACAATTTCTAAGAGGGGGCATTACCCAGGAAGCTGAGTGAGAAATCCCAGCTGACAGCTGGAAAAAGAAAAGAACAGACCGTCATCGAAATAAATAAATAAAAAAAAGGCGCAGCAGGATATCGCGAATTGTGACGAAGATCAGTTCCCAAAAACGGATCTAACTGGCAGAGCCAAGTCATCGATCATACATTCCACTTGATAACGTGCACTAGCCGATAAAGAGGCCAATTCCTCCCCTGCGCAGTCATTGTTACACAGCGCCAGTTTTTGTTCCAATTGTTATCTGGACCCGGAATTCTCTTTGAAATATCTTTTATTTCCCCCCACCCCTCTCGCGAGCGCTCTCCGGCAGGGCTCCGCATTGCATCACAGGCAGGCCAAGATGCAGATATCAAAAACTGAGCAATCCCGCTAAGGACGTGGCTTTTGCATCATTCAGCCAGACACGTTTCCTATTCCAGCTCGTATTGCATCCCGGTTATAGGTCACCTTTTTTCAAAACCAACACAGCTGTTTGGTTCCTACTGTGGTTCTCATTCGCCCTTTTTAGAGTCCAGGTGACTCAGGCATTTGCACGGTTCACAACAGGTTGACAGTCGCACGTTTTGCAATACGCCGTGTAGGTATTCGCGATGGCCTACGCTACTACGTCCGCTTCCACCATGAATGGCGATTCACACCCCAATTTAAAACTGACTACTTCGCTCCCCAAACCTCTCAAACTACATCATGTCATTACCTCTCTCCCCTCCGCCCATAACTCATCTTCAGCTCCCTCATATACCTCTTCTTTCACCACCACCCCGAATTCTTTACATGCAATCTACAGCCATTCGAATGCTTCAAGCCCATCCGGTACTCCTCTGCAAGCTGCCACCGATAGTTTCCGAGGTCGTATACCGTCTTTCCCCTCCTTCTCTGGGATGCCTCTTGAATTAGGAGAGTCGATGATGGCGGCTCCCGGTACTGCAAGTGCCTCAGGCTCGGGCGAATCGATTTCGTCGAACCCCAACAAAGGCCCTGGTCTAATGCGACGCATCTCCCGGGGCGCAGCCAACAAGCTCACGCGAAGACGGCAGTCGACGTCCCACAATGACAAGCGCGACCGCAGCTCCGGGCCAGTGATCATGCGCCGACGCAGCGATAGCAAGACCGGCCCTCAGAATGGTCGTGACAATGCCCTGGAGTCCAGCAACGAGGAAGACCTTTACGATACATTTGACTCTCTAGGTGTCTGGTATGGAGCAGAGCCATCGAGCCTGCCCAACGACAATCTTATGGCCGCCCATCGGAGTGTCGGAGCGGTTGCGCCCAAGGTTGATGCGACCATCCAGCGTGGCACCGTATTGACGAAAGTAACCAAGAAGCGGAGAAAACAAGTACGCTTCTTCCTGGATCTCGATGCAGGGAAGGTTTATTGGGATGTCTCAAACCCCGCGAAACGATTCTATATCGATGATATCAAGGAGATTCGTGTCGGCGCAGACGCACGCAACTACCGGGAGGAGCATCAAATACCGCAAGACTCCGAGAGTCGATGGTTTACGATCGTTATTGCCAATGCTGAACGATCCAAGGGTCGATCTGTCAAGACCCTACACCTGATCGCCCCAAACGACCGGACCCTTGATCTCTGGACGACCACCCTTGAACATGTCTCGCGATATAGAATTGGGTTGATGGCTGGCTTGGCTGGGTCAGGCCAAAGTGAAACTGTCCTCAAAGCCCACTGGCAACGCGAGATGTCCAGGCTTTACCCTCAGCGTCAACCGGAAAGCCTTGATTTTGAGGCAGTTGAGAGTGTCTGTCGCAGCTTACACATCAACTGCTCCAAGAATATGCTTCGTGCGCAGTTCTCCAAGGCAGATGCGGAAGGGAAGGGCAATCTAAATTTTGTTGAATTCAAAGATTTTGTCACCCGACTGAAGGAACGCAAGGATGTGAAGGAAATCCTTAAATGCCATGCGAAGGAACCTAAGCAAGGCTTCACCGTCGAGGAATTCTTAACTTTCCTTCGCGATGTTCAGAACGAAAATGTTGACTCCGATCGAACGTACTGGGTTTCCGTTTTTGATAAGCTCGTTCGGAAATCAAGGTCCCGTGCGCCAAGCACAGTGGAATTGGGGGATGAGGCAGTGCCTCGAATGAGCCTCGAATCATTTTCGTCTTTCCTGGCTTCCTCATGGAGCGGAGTCTACTCGTCTTCCCCCCCACAGTCAAGATTTGACCGCCCGTTGAACGAATACTTTATTTCAAGCTCACATAATACCTATCTTCTGGGACGTCAGGTCGCCGGTGCCTCTAGCACAGAGGCCTATATCAGTGCACTGTCGCAGGGTTGCCGTTGCGTGGAGATCGACTGTTGGGATGGTGCAGATGGTCGACCTATTGTCTCGCACGGACGGACCATGACCACCAGCGTTTTGTTTGCCGATTGCATTACGGTTATCAATCGATATGCTTTCATCACTACCGACTTTCCCCTTATCCTTTCACTTGAGGTGCACTGCAACCCGGAACAACAGCTAGCTATGGTGAAGATTATGAAGGATACCTTCAAGGAACAGCTCGTTCTCGAGCCACTGCTTACGAACTGTCATATCCTCCCTTCACCCGAGGAGCTTAAGGGTCGTATTCTCGTCAAAGTCAAGACGTGTGATGAGCCACTGGGAGACATGCGACAAGATACCGGAACCTCCTTTGTGAGTACCGGCCGTAAACGCAGCGCAAGTTCCCCATTCATCCGCCCAACGGTCCCCGAAAGCCCCCTTGTCATGACTCTCCCTCCTCTCTCCAGCCCCCCGACGATTGGAGCAGATACTATGGGATCGCTTTTGACTCAGGACAGACGGTCTTTCACGACTACCAGCATCAGCAGCGCCACGGAGGATAGCGACGGTGCGATAGTATCTGCGAGGAGAGAAAGGGCGAAACGCCAAAAGAGCAAGATCACGAAGCCATTATCCGATTTGGGGATTTACACGAAAGGATACAAATGGAGCAGCTTCTCTTCCCAGGAGAGCCAGCGGTACAACCATGTGTACTCGTTCGCCGAACGATCTTTCGAAAGCATCTCTCGTGACGTTGAGAACAAGGTCCTCTTTGACAAACATAATCGAAAATATTTAACGCGAGTCTATCCATCTGGCTTCCGACTGAGATCATCCAACTTTGATCCCCTCAAGTTCTGGCGGCGAGGTGTCCAGATGGCAGCGTTGAACTGGCAAACGTACGACATTGGGATGCAGTTGAACCAAGCCATGTTTGCCGCCGGGAGCGATCGAACTGGTTATGTTCTAAAGCCCAACTCGCTCCGTGCGATGAACCCACGCGATGGAGAGAAAAGGAGCACTGAAAGGAATCTGGTTCGATTCTCCGTTGATGTCATTTCCGCTCAGCAATTACCTCGCCCACGCAGCCTTGGACCCGATGATAACATCAATCCTTATGTGGAAATCGAGATGTTCAGCGCGGATGATCGAGGCCAAAGTTTTGTTCTCGGTGAGGGTGGAATGAATGCCTCAGCGCGCAATGGCATGTCGGGAATCGGCTATCCTCATCGCCGACGCACGAAGATCGAACAGAGCAACGGGTATAGTCCGATCTTTAATGATCGCTTCCGGCTGTCGTTGGAGACCAAGTACCCAGATTTGGTGTTCGTTCGCTGGACTGTCTGGAGCTCGTTAGATGGACGTAGCACAGGTGGTAACAGCAGTGTTCAGCTCGCCACATTCACGGCTAAGCTCAGCAGTCTATCCCAAGGCTACCGGTACCTTCCATTGTACGATGGCGGAGGTGATCAATATTTGTTTTCTACGCTATTCTGCAAGATCGCCCGTGAAGCTCCCGTCCCCGTTCAACGGATTGGCGCTGAAGATCTGCGAGCGGAGCGAATGGGCATTCTCCGCCAAATCGGACAGACTGTGTTCAAACGCGCCTCATCCACCGAACGTGAAAAAGACCTTGGCAGCGACGTGCCCATAAGCTCTGAGGAAAGAGACACTTCTCCTGCCCTGACACCTACGGTGTCTACTACTTCTAGCGCGTCCCTCCCACCTTGAGAGAGAGAGAGAGAGAGAGCGCGAGCTCTTAGGTTCTTATTTTCCTACTCCATTCATTGCAATTTCTGTTTTGATTGGCTTTTTCTTTCCTTTTGTTTGTTTCTTTCCCCCACTCCACGTCTTTTTTTTTTTTTTTTTTATCATTTGTATGCCTTTTTTCCCCCACCATGTGCAAATATGGGAGCGGCGTTCTCTCAGCGTTTGTTGCGTCCGTCGGACTGGTTGCTTTCGGCTCATTACGGTTCCTGAGGCCACTGGAGGGCCCGAAGAGAACCATGATCATGCATTTGTTTTGACTACTTCGTTTGAATTCGAGGCCAGTGTATGGATGCCACTACTGGTTCAGCACGGAAGTCAAAAGGTGCCTTGTTTGTATTTGTTTCATCTCCGCTACTCAGATGCCTCCGGAGACATGTTGTTTTCAATTTGTTATATTTGGCGATACCCTCTACAGTGTGTTTTTCTTTATCTTTTTCTTTTGTTTGATATCGTGTATTGCATGGTTGAGCCCCCTTGTTCCATACCATCTGCCTCTTGCATTTTGTTGTTTATACAGTCCTGTATCAAAGCCTGGGTTTATGATGGCATTTCACACGGTTTGATCACCGGATCGGATGGTAGCAATTTTCTTTTTTTCTTTTCCGTTCCTCTCTGTCCAGTGTGGCTTGAGGGTTTTTGAGGATTCCCTTGCGGAGGACATGTCTGTCATTATATTATTTTCATTGGTGTGTTGATAGTATGAACGAATGCGCTGGGACGCTTGTTTTACTGGTAAAGATATGCCTCTCTACCTTGAAGAAGAATAACATAATCAATCATAGAGAAAAGAAGTAGTCGTATGTAAATCCATACATACATCATGGAAGAAAGTTGAAGTGACTCGGCTAACCTGCCCGGTCGACCCACCGCCCGCGGAAGAGGCAACGTGACGACTTCCTTTGCTTGTATATCTCCTCCATCTCTCCCCATTTACCATCACCATTACTATCTCCACTTCCACCTCCATTTCTACCCCCCGAATCGCTCATCATGGATCCTTTTTCTGCAGAGGGCGGTAAGTGCCTGTCCACCACCAATTGCGCGTGAACACCTCACTCACACCTTCCCCCCCCTCCGCAGAACTCATCAACATCCACAATGCCTTCCACCAAGGTCAATACCAGGAGGTGATCGACTTGGAGACCTCCGCCCTGTCGCCTGAGAACCAGCTCCCCGCTCGCACCCTGAAGCTCCGCGCCCGAGTCGCGCTTGGTCAAACGGACCAGGTACTCAGCGATGTCAACAGCGAAGAAGATACCCCCGACCTGTCAGCGGTGAAGGCGCTGGCACAACAGACAACAGGAGATGCGGATTCGGCACTGAAGCTGGCACAGGACTTGGCTGAGAATTACCCGGACAATGGGACTGTGCAGGTTCTCTGCGGGACAGTATTGCAGGCACAAGGACAGAGCGAGGATGCCCTGGCGCTGTTGGCGAAGCATCAGGGGAATCTTGAGGCGTAGGTCTTTTGATTCTATTTGGGAGGATTGAGGAAGAAGAGAATGTAACGTGGAAACTAATGACACAACCGGTATAGGGTCGCTCTGATCGTGCAGATCCATCTCCAGCAGAACCGGGCTGATCTCGCCTTGAAGGAGGTGCAGGCGGCTAAGCGCTGGGCTCAGGATTCACTGTTGGTCAATATTGCTGAATCGTGGGTGGGCATGAGAATTGTACGTGCTCTCTCCAATCTCTCCACTCTCTTTGTTTTATTCCTGGGAGAGAACTAGAACTGACTGCGACTGGGGGGGCGTTGTGCAGGGCGGCGAGAAGTATCAATCTGCCTTTTACGTCTACGAGGAGCTGGCTTCGGCTCCGAGTACGTCCGCGCCGCTTTCTATCGTGGGCCAGGCTGTCGCCGAACTGCATTTGGGTCGGTTGCCCGAGGCTGAGGCGGCGCTCTCCACTGCCCTGGAGACATACCCCGATGAGGTCGAGCTGATTGCCAACACGATTGTGTTGAATGTGCTGGGTGGAAAGCCAACGGAGGACTTGGAATCGTGAGTCTCCTTCGAATATGTGTGAGGCTCGACCTTTTAAGCTAACAACGTTGCCTGTCTTGTAGACGCTTACAGCAGCTCCAACCCTCGCATGCTCTGCTGACTGACATTCAAGAGAAGAGCGAGTTTTTCGATACGGCCGCAGCCAAATATTCCCCGAGGGTGTCCTCTTAGGTTTTTCTTCTTCTTCTTCTTCTTCTCGTTCTGTGTTTCCTGCTTGGTTCGTCTGTTTTGATGAGTGATGCGACGGCGTAGCTATTGTATTATCTAGATATTACCAGCGATGCCCTTTTATTGTTTGCTACGTACAGTCTATATAGCCCGAATTGGATGGTAGATCTCATTCCTTTATGGTTGTTTAAACATAAGCACTTGGGCATTCTTTGGGACTAATATCCTGATTAAGTGCCTACCTACTACTTCGCTACCTATCTCCTATTATAAAATGTACACTTCCCACTTTCCCTACAGACGAGGGCCTAACCATCTCCTCAATTCTCGTCCCTGCTGCGTCTCCTTCCCCAGGATCTGCCCGCTATACACAGGCGCCACATGGGTCTCATCGTAACCCACCACATACATCGTGTTAGGGACGACCGCCTACAACACGTCAGCTTTCTCTCTCTCTCTCTCTCTGTTTTCCCCGCTGGGTTCAAATTGATATTGAGGGGGGAGAAACTGGAGGAAAGGGGGGGAAGAAAACACATACCTGAAACTTCTTCGCAAAGTCATCAATAGCCGAGAACAAGATCTCGTCCCCACCCGCCAGAATCAAGACATGTTCCGTCTTCGCGCCCTTCCACCACTCGACGGGGGCGCGATTCGGCTCGCTCCACGCATCACTCGGCTTCTTAGCCAGATACGCGCGCGACCACATCTCCAGCGCCTCAGGCGGAATCACATCCTTGTAGCGGTTCGTCTGCATCGACGCCCCATCCGTGGCAAAGTTGACCCATGGTGCGAACGCGACCACGCCCGCCAACGGCGCCATCTCACTACTCCCCGCGATGGCGTCGATCTCCGGGTGCGGATGCGTCAGATGCAGCAGCACCGCCAGTGCGAGATTGCCGCCGGCGGAGTCGCCGCCGACGATCACGTCGGAGGGGGAACGCTGCGTCGAGGTTAGGATGTAGCGTAGGGCTTCGACGGACTGGCGCAGCTGCGTTGGGTAGGCGGCGTGCGGGGTGAGCGTGTAGGAGAGGAAGAAGAGCGCGACGTCGTGGCCGTTGGCGTTGAGTTGCGTGATGAGGTCGGAGTAGAAGGTGAAGTGGCCGTCGGAGCCGCCGAGGGCGAAACCGCCGCCTGGTTTTTTGAGGATTGGTTAGCTTGTTGGTTATTAGCTTGGGGTTGAAATGGTGTCTGACTTACCGTGGTAATATATCAGGACCTTTTTGGCGGTTTTGTTCCCGATCCAGTGGCCAGTTGCGCCGTGGTTGAGAGAGACACTCTCGGGTTGCAGACCCTTTTGCTTCATGAAGGCTTCATAGGCCGCGTTGGTGGTGGGACTGAGGTGTCTATAGAAGGTGGTTAGTCTAGATGTCAGGTATGACAAGGACACGCACACACACATACTGGATCTGCTTCGAGTTTAACCGTGTCACCATCTTGCGGATCATGGCATTCGCGACATGCAGCTTGTACTCTTTACTGCCACTTTGGCCGCGGAAGATGCCGGTGATGGCATTGTACAGCGTGCTGGTCAGGATGGAGACTTGCGCAGGGTAGATGTCGATTTTCTCCCAGAGGGAGATGGGTTCTTGGGAAGCCATTTCGAGTCTTTTTTGAGTCTTTTCCGAGTCTTGGTTGAAGCTTGGATGGAAGAGTAGAGAGCATTCAGATTCATAAGCCTACAGAGTTGTTGATGTTTTCCCCGCATGAATCCATCAGGATCGGCGCGCCTTACCTCGGCTGCGGCGGTTCAGCTGACCGGAAATTCAATTGCGAAACTAACTCCAGAAGAGGCATAATTGATTGATTGATTGATTGATTGATGAACTCATCCGATACAACTACAAATTCCCGTTCAACATGCCCTCCTTGCCCGTTAAATCACAGAATGCCTTGAAGGTGGTAAACACATTCTCCTCATCCGGCCCACTGCCCGTATTTTCGATAATACACTCGGCCTGCGCGCCAACGAAGAATACGTACCCTTCCCGAACCTCCTCTGTCTTGTGTCCAACCGTAATCTTGCCGGTACCCCCCGTGCAGATCAGAATGCTCGGGCCCGCAAGACCGTCGAAGGTTGCCTTGGCCGCCGTCCGCTTCAGATCTGTCTTGACAACACTGAACTCTTCAATTGGAGGATCGTAGAGAAGGCAAGACGAGCCACTGGAGTAGGCCGGCACGTTGAGCACCACGTATGGGTAATCGGTGGGTTCGAGCTTCTGCTCCTCGATCGGCGCGTAGGAGTAGGTGAGCATATCGGTAAGAGTATCCACGTCCTTGAATTTGGGTGTAAAGCCGGCGCGAACGACATTGTCCGACGACGCCATGCACTCGATGATATCACCCGAGATGTAGGCGTGAATGTCATCGGCCTTCAAGAACATGGCCTCACCTGGGACCAACTTGACAAAGTTGAGGAAGAAAAATACGAAGAGACCAATATCGTTGGGGAATTGTCCATTGAGACGGGTGATAAGCGCCGCGAGTTCCGCTGGGTTGCTAGGGTTGGTCTCGGAGGAATCGGCCGACGTAGCGAAGGTGTCGGGAGAATTTTGTGCTGTGGCAATCAGGTCCCTTGTCGCGGTCTCGATACTCTCGGGTGACGAGTTCATGAGCGAGGTGAAGACGGTACGGAGGGCGTCTTTATTCTTGCGGGTGACAAAGGCGTCGTCCGAATCCTCGGCACCTTTGACGGCATTCTCGAATTCACTGGCAGCGTCGTTGCCAACCAATTGACGCAAGGGTGCCACGGCTTTCAGGAAATGGGTAATCTCGGCGAGGGGACGGAAGCCGCATAGTCCCTCAAATGGGGTGATTGCGATGGTCATCTCAGGCTTGTGATTGTCATCTATTGAATCCCATTGCTGTCAGAGTTCGCGCAAGGTTGATGCAGAGAGTTTTCATAGACAACTGTTCTTTCCAACTCACCAGGGTAATTCCGGGCGTCTCTGGCGTGGAGCCGTTCCGCAAGTTTCTTGTTGGGGTGGGCTTGGATGCTCAGTGCTTTGTTGATGGAAAGAACCTTGAACAGGAAGGGAAGTTTTCCACCATATCGTCGGGTTACTTCGGTAGACATCAGGGCCTGGTTGTCCTGGACCATGTCGAGCAAGCTGCGCTGGGTCTCGAGATCTTTCGACGGGAGGGAAGGATGGGTGCCCATCCATAGCTGCGGGGGAGAAGATGCGGGGGTTAGCTTTATCTGATGTCTTCAAATTGAATTGAATCGAATTGGAGGACCAACTTCAGCGTACGGCTTTTCAGCCTCTATGGAGAAATCTGGAGCGGCGGTGGTGGCGGCGTACTTTGCGGCAGCGGATTGATGGCCGACCTTGCCTGGGGAGAAGATCAATCAGTATGGGGAGATCAGGCATAGATCGAAGAAATCCGATGGATTATATACCCCAATCATAGCTGTTGACACCTAGAAGAAGAGATGACCTGTGATTAGCCTGGAATGAACATACTCGAGAAACTTGGAGGGGTAGACGAGGATGATAGATAGCTCTTACCGCATTGAAGACGAAACAGTGGGGGTTGCATGTTGTTGTTGTTGATGCTGTTCAAGTGTTCTGTTACTGTGTGAGCTTTCCCTTTTCGCCCGGAATCAGACCAAGACTCACTCACTCACTCACCCACTCACACTTTTCGCATCTATGAGATGGAGGAGAAGACAAGACAAGATATAAAATCGAATCAACCTTCAAGAAAGACTGAAATCCGGCTTGATTCCCTTTTGGGCTGTCCGCATCCGTTCCCGTGACGGACGATGGATCCCGCCAATCAACGAGTGCCTCCGTGGCCCGCAAAGCGCTTACCGGACGCTCTTTTGCGACGAAGCGCCCCGTCGATCCCTTCATTGCTTTCCCCTCCAGTGACAGCATCGTCATCATCTTCTGGTAGTTCTGCGCCTGTTGCGCCATCTGATAACCCCCCTCTTCAACAACTTCCTCTCCGACACGGCGCGGCGCAAGGAACCCGCAGTGCTAAGCCAACCCTCGTTCACGCGTTCGAATGGGAGGCCTTCAACAACGCGAAGAACCTCGACGTCACTGCAACCTCTCCCGGAAACAGTAACGCTCCACCACCGTTCCAGCAAAAGAAGGCACCTCAGCCAGCTGGAATTGCAGATTATTATCTGCCAAATATGTCACGGAATCGTCCCCGCGGACCTCCCGCCCCCAGGGACAATGGTCTGGCGGCCAATGAGGAAACTGACATGTGGAACAAGTTCCTCCAAGACCTACGCAAGGCGAAGGAGAAGAATGACAAGCAGAAAGCCCTGGCTGACCAGATCTCTGCGTTAAACGAAAAAATTGGGCGAGAAGGTGGAAGTAAGTCTTCCCCCCCCCTTTTTTTTTTCTTATTATTTTAGTTTTTAGTTTTGTTTAGTTTTTGGTTTTGGTTTTCGTTGTCTTTCGGGGTTGGGAAAAGAGTATACCCGTGTTATCGTGATAATTGCATACCCTTGGCATCACTGGAAAGAAAAGAAAAGAAAGGGAGAAAAAAGACGAAGTGTTACCTTGTCATTATTTATCCTCAAATCCTGTTGCTTGATATATCGCAATTCATTTCTCGGTTCATTTCTACTACTTTCTGGAAGATATTAATTGGCTATTACAGAACCTTCCCTGACTGAGCATAATCAGTTAGACACTCTCTACCGACAGATGTCCAAATTATGTGACGAGGAGAGAGCGATTCTACAGGATGAGCCTAGTGATGTCATCAAGAACCTAGGAATCTTGACCGCATTGCGTCAAGCATCCGAAGCAGAGGCGCCGCAGAACCGTGCCACAGCTCTGTCTAAATCCCGAAAAAAGCGAAACGAATTCGACGGTTCCGCCACAGACTCGCCCGGGCCCTCGGCATCAATATCGGACAAGGCGAGTCGTGGGAAAGGGGGGGTTCAGCGTAGTGCCAGTGTCTCCAGCGCACAGGCCCGCGAGGGACGCGAATCTAGAGACAGCGTGATGGTGAAGGTGGAAGAAGGGGCCGAGGGCACCAAAGGGACGCTCGCCGAGCGCAGTGGTCAACTGACAATAGGAGCCGAGGTCGTTTTCAAGCATAACAAAAAGCAGCAAGGGGTCGAGGGCGAGGGGATCCAGTGTATCATCAAGAGTATCTCGGGGGATGGTACGAAGAAAAGGTTTGTTGCGTCCTGATGTCCGCATGTTCCTCGTTGACCCTTGCCGCTCCAGGTATGATGTCCAGGATCCCGAGCCCAATGAGAATGGGGAACAAGGTGCCGTCTACAAGACTACTGCGGCCTCGTTAATCCCGATCCCCCAGGTTGGATCGCCGTTGCCGTCTTTCTCTGTGGGGAAGTATGTCTTGGCGAGGTATCCCGATACTACAACATTCTACAAGGCCGAAGTGATGGGCTCCAGAAAGGATGTCTTCCGGTTGAAATTTGAAGGCGAGGAAGATGACAAGGAAATGGAAGTCGACCGTCGATTTGTCCTTGATATTCCTGGGAAATGAGATTTTCCCCCCCCGCGTGAGACCATGATGATGATGATATACCCTTAGTTTCGATTTGCTGGTTCATGAGGCTGTACGGAGTCTGAAAATTTCCATACTGTGATTTATTCATCTCAATAATAAGCAACAATCATGTTATTTGAGAACCTCGGTCTATTTATTTACCGTGCGATAGAAACTGGTGGATTAGTATGGAGTTCCGTAAGCCGTTACTAAGAACGGGTCGATGAGTCAGCGTCTCGTTCATTCCCCCGCGGTCCATTTGATCATCACGCATTATTCCCGAGGGTCCGAGAAACACATGCCGCCCCCCGAATATCTTCAAACGTGCCTCACAAACCCTCTTACTCCATGACCCTAGTCGCTTGATATGTGCTGTCTCTCTGTGGGTAAATTGACTTGACATAACCCGCCCACGCCTTCGTGCTCTCCAACCAACCCGCCCCCCTCCTCGATTCCACCATCGCCTCCTCCCCTCCCAATTGCTATCCCCGCTACCATGTCGTCGTCAAACTTGCCATCCCACGCGTCGCCAACCTTCGCGGCACAACCGAACTCCTCTACCCCCGCCATCGACAGTGAAATCTCTTTAGCATCTTCCCGTGCAGCTCCTCCTTCTCTCCACAACAGAATTGACGACATCCGCCTAAATGCCGCATTGAGCGGCTCGGAGGCCAGCAGTCGCACTGCAACCCCCTCCGTACCTCCCTCGCTTCTGTCACCTTCCTTCACTCCTCCACAAACCCCGGGGGGTTCATTGAACTCCGCGGAGTTGCTCCAACAGGCGCAAGCAACCGCACATTCTAAGCCCCCCCGACTTCTTTCCTGTCTTCCCGACGTTGAGTGCATTGTCCGTGCCCGGATTCCTACTACCAATGGCGCTGAAATGTTTCTTCACCTTTATCGCAATGATACGGACAACAAAGAGCATCTTGCGATTGTGTTCGGTAACACCATCAGAAGTCGAAGTTTGGACCAAGTTCGACCGGGGGAGACAGAGATGGACCGCATGATTCGAGGAGCCTACACCGGCAAATTGCACCCGGGTCGAGTCAGTAGCTGGTATGACGATGTCGGGGCCGAAGGAGAGGTAGGAGGACAAAATCGGACTACATCCGCGGATGGTCCCGTATCGGGGGTCCCCGAAGTCACGCAAAACAACCCCAACCAGGCTCCTCTGGTGCGAATCCACTCCGAGTGCTACACAGGCGAGACGGCCTGGTCGGCTCGCTGCGATTGTGGAGAGCAGCTTGATGAAGCCGCGCGACTGATGTCGCTGCCGATGGAGACCCTTACCGAAGTTGCCTCCCAGCAGAACTTACCGGTGCCGTCTAATGCCTCGGGTGGTGTGATCATTTATCTTCGTCAAGAAGGGCGGGGAATTGGTTTGGGGGAGAAGTTAAAGGCCTACAACCTCCAGGATCTCGGCTCCGATACTGTTGAAGCGAACCTGCTCCTGCGACATCCGGCCGACGCTAGAAGCTATGGTCTTGCTACCGCAATGCTGGTGGACCTTGGTTTGGGTGTGGATGCAAATTCTCATGGAATCCGACTGCTCACAAACAATCCGGACAAAGTACGGGCGATTGAAGGAGCTAATCGGGAGGTCGTGGTTAAGGAGCGCGTCGCCATGGTACCATTGGCTTGGCGAACAGGAGGAAAGATGGGCATTACAAGTTCCGAGGTCGAGGGGTACTTGAGAACTAAGGTGAGTTGTGAATTGCTTTTTTTATTTTTATTTTTTGCCTTTTTTTAGTGCATGCGACTGGATTGACATGGTGGCTAATTTTTCCAACAGATTTCAAAGATGGGACATATGATACAGTGACCATCTAGTAGCAACATCCCACCGATATTTAGATTACATATTCTTATTTTTCATTCTCCCTCGTTTGCATCTGTTCAAAATCTTGTTACTTATGGGATATACGCCGTGGCGTTTTTCTTTTTCTTGGACATAACTGCGCTGTGCCTTCAGAAACATCCCCGAATGGATCTGGAAGGATTGATTGATTGATTGATTGATTGATTCATTGGAAATCCCTTCGTTTTCCATCATTTGTTTATTTTTATCTATTTTTCATGCAGATAACTTTTCTTTTCTGGTCTAATTGGGTTTCCGGATTGTGGGAGGTTGACCACTTTACTTTGATGTGTGACGGAGTTTTTTTTTAACTAAATAGTAGCAGTTAACTATGCCTCAATGGTGGAGTAAATATCCAACCAGCTGGTTGTCACCCCCGAAAAAGAAAAAGAAAAAAAAAGAACAGAATAAATTGTATCCCCCTCAATAGCCCTAGACGATCTCCACGGATTTGGAGGCGAAAGTCTCCAGTTGTTGGTGAGGATTAACTTCGGGGGCAACTCCACAGCTGCATCATCTTCTCTTGTGCTTTCCACTCTCTTTTCTTCCCTTCTCCTCCTCCTCCCCTCCCCCCCCTTTCACTACCACCACCTCCTCCACCGATCGCCTCTCCTCATCTCATCTGATCTGGTAAACCCCAACCAGGTCGATTTCAATCCGGGCGGTGTTGAATGGCCTTACCTGTTCGATAACAATCCCGGGAGCGAAGGTCATGGCCAACCGCCTGTCCCCTCGCAGCGATGTGGCGCCTTCCCCGGCCCTCGAGTCCTCCACCTCGATGATCCCCCAAGCTCCGAGACCTCCCAGTACGACCCTCGAGTCTCTCGACTCGGGATTTGTGAAGCTGGAGGATTCACCCACCCCCTCCGGAATGGCCTCCGCCGACACCGAAACTCCGACTCCAGATACTGCTGCGTCTGCGGGGCGGAAGCGCAAGTTGAACAGTACATCGGCACGAGGTGTCGCCAACCTCACCCCCGACCAATTGGCGAAGAAACGCGCCAACGACCGCCAGGCGCAACGGGCTATCCGGGAGCGCACTAAATCCCATATCGATACCCTCGAGCAGCGAGTGCGCGACCTTTCCTCTCAGAAGCCGTTCCTTGACCTCCAGGCCGCTCTCAAGCAGAATGAGGCTATTCAGGCGGAGAATCGCGAGATCCGCCAAGGGTTGAGGGCAATTATGGATATCATTCAGCCTTTGGCTGGGAGACAGGAACAGTCCTACAGTGAGTCGCATGGGCGGGCAAAGCTAGTCACGGGGGGTTAAATATATATATATTATATATACTATGGATGAGGTTCTAATATATCACGGATTTTAGATACACCCAGCGCATCCACCCCGATCTCTCGCGCCGGTGCCAAATCGATCCCTCCTCTTTCTACCGCACCTTCTTTCTTGGAAAACAGTCCTTTCAATGGCAACAAATCAGCCAATTTCGACAGTACATATACCGAGTCGGTTGCAAGCGTGGAAACTCCGACTTCAACCCAGTCTGCACCAACCTCTCTAGGCACCGTTCGGCGTGAAGGCGCGACCGGATCGGGTGCCTCATTTCGCATTGCGTTCGACTATCAACGGCATAATCTCGCTCATGGGTTAGACTTCGGCAATGATGAGCGGATGGGTTTCAACTTCCTCCTCGATGCTACCCAACAGGTTCCCAAGGTGGACGGCTTCCGTCGGTCTTCGGACAACTTCCGCGCTCCCCCTTTAAACGCTCCCTCTATGTACCCGTCCCCGCTTCATGCGCCTCCTCCTATCATGGACCAAAATCCCCCGGCGGCGCACTCGACCCCCATCCGAAATATCGCCCCGACATGCACCCTGGATGCGATCCTGCTCGACTTCCTCCATCACCGCCAACGGGAGGCTGCCCAGGGTGTTCCCAAGCAGAAGCTAGTGGGACCTCCTTACCCTAGTGTCTCCTCACTCCTAAACCCCGAAAGGAGTGTATATTCCCATCCGCTCTCCAAAGTGTTTACCGATATCCTGAGGACTTTCCCGGATATCTCCTCACTTCCGGAGCAGGTGGCCGTGCTATATATCATGTTTCTCCTAATGCGGTGGCAGATTTACCCAACCCAGGAGAATTATAACCGGATGCCCGAATGGCTGACTCCGCGTGCAACCCAGTTACTGACCCCCCATCCGGCTTGGATAGACTACCTTCCCTGGCCTCGAATGCGGGATCGCGTGGTCACCACGTACCAGGACTTTCCTTTCGAGCACTGGTTTATTCCATTTACCCGCACATTGTCGGTCAACTGGCCATATGAGGCCACCGACTGTCTTCTTTCCACGGGCGATGACAACGAATTGATTATCAATCCTGTTTTTGAGAGACATTTTTCAAATCTAAACAACTGGACTCTTGGCCCAGCCTTTGCTGAGGCGTATCCGACTTTGGTCGAAACAACGAAAATTAAAAATTCAGCATGACCTTGCCATCATTTATTCTCAATATCACCACCGGGGCGTTATATCATGGGGGGTTTCCTGGCTTTTTTTTCTCTCCCTTTTCCTTAAACTCAATCCCCCCCCTCTCCTTTCCAAAGTCGGCTTTTTTTTTTTGGCATTATGTGCAGAAATTCAGAGATTGATTTAAAGGCGCTTGCTCCTGGGATGGATGGATGCTTACCGCAGACAAACAACACGTTGTTTAGGTTCTCTTCTTGCCTATTTGTTTGAACATTTCTATGATTGTTTATTATACAGGGGTTTACTAATCCTAGCATTCTGCACCACGGTGCTACATTTGTTGACTTATTATGGTCGAAATCTGTTTGTGTAGCGAGTTTTCAGGTTTTTTTTTTTATCATCTGAAGCGGCCTCGAAGACATCTATCTGATAAAAGCAGGTCAAGACGATATGCCTGTTTATATTGCCGTGGATGGCGCAATATAATTACTCTAATGACGATAGTCTCATGTGCCATATATTATATACGTATTGTACACCTTCGTCAAGTTCCTTATTTTCCTCCCTTCCTGCTCTTCTCATTCCAAAATTCCATCCCCGCCTTCTGTCGCAAGATGCCATACATGGAGCTGCTGTCTAGACATTCACCCCCATACTCCCGTGCCGCGATCATGTTGTCGCGCGAGACCTGCAGGCCAGGTAACTCCACCTGATGCTCCTGGGCCATTGCAGACGCATGATTGGCATCCTTAATGGCTAGAGACACCCCAAAGCCCGGGCGAGAACCCAATGGAGGCGCATAGACGCCACTCGTAAGTCTATTCTCAGTAAGCCTTTGTACCAATCGCGCAACAAAATCGAAGGAGATTGCACCTTTTCGAGTAACCGCCCGCCACGGGACCGAATGCATCCATAATCAATTCCTCCATAGGTCCCGTCCCCAAGCCAGTCTTTTCGGCAAATACCTGTGCTTCGCCCACGGCTTCCATCATGTTCACCGTGACGATATTTCTACCACCAAAAAAAAGCCAGCTAGTCAGTCATCTCAGAAGTTCCACACTATCTGGACAATTGAGAAGAAGAGAAAAGAAAGAGAAAAGGAAAAGAACCATACCCAGCGATCTTGAGAAGCGACGACTTCGTCGCATCCTCCCCACAATCAATCACCTTGCGACCCATCACGTCCTGAATCAGCGGCTTCACTACATCCGACGCCTTTTTGGGTCCTGCAATGGCAAACACCAATTTCCCATCAACCGCGATGGGGTTCCCACCGAACACAGGAGCCGCAAGAAACGACGCCCGCTGTTCCTGCAACCGGGACACCGTCAACCCCACCGTGGTCGGATGGACGGTAGAGCAGTCGACGAAAATCTTGTCGTGCAGGGAATGGCCAGATTCCAAGGCGGACGTGATTAGATTGGTGAGCACAGCATCATTGGAGACCTTTTTTCAGGTTAGTACTACGTCGTGCCTTGTCTCTCTTTTTTTCGGTCGAGCGGGTCAGGATAGTGAGCGCACCATGGTGAAGATGATCCCGCACTGTCCAACAAGCTTCTGGAAATTGGACTCGGCTGTTGCGCCGAGGAGCTTGAGCGGATCGCCACGCGCCATGGTGCGATTGGAGTACAGCAGGTTGAGGGCATTGGGCTTGGTTGCTAGGTGTTTTTGAAGATTGGTGGCCATGGCTAGGCCCATGGAGCCTAGTCCGTACTGTGTGACTTGGGGGTGAGTAGGGAGTATTTTTTTTTTTGAATGGTTGAAAGTGTAGGACCTACCCAGCCGATTCGAGTCATGGTGGAATGTAGTTGTTGTGTTGATTGGGAGATGACGATGAAGTAGGGTTCATTTATGTATGTTGATAACCGGGCGGGCCCGATGTCGGGCGGATTACGGCGAAGGGGGAGTAGATTTTTGAAAAATATATTCATTCATTTATTTCTTTCGATATTTATTGATCAATTAATTAATTGATTGATTCTTCTACTTCTTTTCCATGTACCGAGAGTTGCATGTATTGGATGTACTATGCACTGTATCACTGTGTATCATAATTGATAATGACGTGGGTGGAAGGCCTGTTGCTGCCTCAGGCAAGAAGGCCCCCTCAGGCCGCCCTTGTGCGTCTCTCTATTATGATTGATTATTCGTCCGACTTCATCGCTCATCGTTCATACCTCCGCCAACTATCCTCCTCTTCCCTCTTCTCCCCCCTCTCCTCCCTCTCCCCGGCTGGCCGTCCTACTCTATCCTCCCTTTTTTCTTTCTCCTTACCATTGATTGAATTAAGCAACTCTCTTCCATCACCATGGCGGACATGCCCATTGGTGAGCTCTTCCCCCCAGCTTGTTCCTGCCTAGCCGTCCCCATCCATGCATCATCCCCCTCCAATCCGCTGACCACCAACCACCCTATCTAGTGCTCGACGGAGGAACGGGTTTCCTCAAGGTCGGTTATGCTGCACAGGTATGTCTCACCCTCCATTCCACGCTACCTTATTCTATTCTCTCTGACTCCATCCCCTGGCTTTCATCAGAACTTCCCAGAGCACCAGTTCCCCTCAATAGTGGGGCGGCCCATTCTGCGAACTGAAGAACAGGCTGGAGACATCGTCGTCAAGGATATTATGTGCGGAGATGAAGCCGCTGCCGCCAGATCCATGCTGCAGATCAGCTATCCTGTATGTGATCTCCACCTCGCAGTCATTGCGACAACACCTGCCAAACAGCCGTGTTAACCAGCCTCCACAATGTAGATGGAAAATGGTATCGTGAAGAAGTGGGATGACATGCAACACCTATGGAACTACACTTTCTATGAAAAGATGAAGATCGACCCCACTGGCCGCAAGATCCTCCTTACCGAGCCCCCTATGAACCCCCTGAAGAACCGCGAAACGATGTGTGAGGTGATGCTGGAAGGCTACGGCTTCGGTGGTGTATACGTGGCGATTCAAGCCGTGCTGGCTCTGTATGCGCAGGGTAAGTACCGACCTTGTTCTTCTTCCTTCCTCTTGGATTCGGCATCCATACTCATTGGGTGTCCCCTAGGTCTCAGTAGCGGTGTGGTCGTCGACTCCGGTGACGGTGTCACTCACATCATCCCCGTCTACGAATCGACCGTCCTCAACCACCACATTCGTCGCCTGGACGTCGCTGGTCGCGATGTCACCCGTAACCTGATCGCCCTGCTCCTGCGCCGTGGTTACGCTCTCAACCGGACGGCCGATTTCGAAACCGTCCGCCAGATCAAGGAGAAGCTGTGTTATGTCTCCTACGACCTGGAGTTGGACAAGAAGCTCTCCGAGGACACAACCGTACTGGTGGAATCCTACACCCTCCCCGACGGCCGCGTCATCCGCGTGGGCAGCGAGCGGTTCGAGGCCCCCGAATGCCTCTTCCAACCCCATCTTGTCGACGTCGACCAACCCGGTATCGCCGAGATGCTATTCAACACCATTCAAGGCGCCGATGTCGATGTGCGCTCGAGCCTGTACAAGGCTATCGTGCTCAGTGGAGGAAGCAGCATGTATCCTGGATTACCATCGCGGTTGGAGAAGGAAATCAAGCAGCTGTGGCTGACACGAGTGCTTCACGGCGACCCGGAAAGACTCAACGTATGTAGACACCATCCAATGAATAAAAAAAAGAATCCCGCCCCGCTAACCCAACCCAGAAATTCAAGGTGCGCATTGAGGACCCGCCTCGACGACGACATATGGTTTTCCTCGGTGGTGCGGTGCTCGCCAACTTGGTACGTACCCTGTTTCTCTTTTTAGGCTATCCGATAACCCTCTCTCTAACCCATTGCAGATTGCGGACAAGGAGGATATGTGGGTGACCAAACAAGAATGGCAGGAAGAGGGTGCACGCGCCCTTGCTAAACTTGGCCCTAGATAGGTTTTTTCTTCTTCTTCTTCTTCTTGAAATGCACTCTCTCCAGCCTGTTTTTGGTCTGCCTTCCTTGATTGACTACCTACTTTTCTCCCTCTCAAAGTACCGTACCTGAGCTTCTTGTGGATATACAAGCTTGTCTCCCTTTGGTCAATCCCCCTTGATACTAACGTCATGTCATATAAGACCGCCGGATGGATGCATCCTGTATCTTATCTTATCTTCCCCCTTTCTTCCCCTTTCTCTTCTATTGTAGCTAGTATAGAGAAAACGATACAAATGCAAGGGTATCATTCACTGCTTGAATATGTTCTGTCGAGGTAATTTTATTACCTTGGCAGGTATCAATAAACTATTCTTGGGCCTTGGTAACTGGCCATTTCTAAGACGAGTATCATGTCCACTCAGCAAGATTCTACCATCCCCCCACATACAAGTGACATATTCATGGAATTTATATATGCACGCAAATACCTCTAGTGCATCGTGACAACAACCGCCGGTCTATATATATATATACCAAAAGTTTGAAAGCATGCCTCCAAAAAATAGTAGGAAAAAACAGGGGGCCTCCCCACCAACGAGATGCATCAAGGTTGGATGCAACCAAAAAAAAAAAAAAAAAAAAAGGGTAATAAAAAAATGCCGTTGCCACTACTCGTCAGGATCAGAGGACTCAACCTGATCGTTCTCGATGCTCTTCTTCCGCTCTTCGTTCATTTCTCGGTAGGTACTCCAGCTGAGGAGGAAGAACGCCACGATGATGAGAACACCACCGAGAATGGAAGCTCCGGAGAGGGGCTGGCCAGTGCGAAACCAGTCCACAATGGCGACGAGAAAAATGGTCAAGAGGGCAGCCACCGAGGATAGAACGGGTGATGTGAGGGAGATAAGCACCAGGAATGAACCCGAGAAGGCTATCGCGGAGGCAAAAAGTTAGCGCGCGTTAAAATCAAATCTGTGGTAGTTCGGTGCATTGGTGGAACAATAGGCCGCACAAGGCAACCATCGCAATGGGTGATCTAGATTATATGCGAGGAAGGGAAAGGGGATGCGGGAGTGGGGTTGGAACTCACTGGCATTGGCAACGACGGAAATTAGAAGCATCCAAGCCGCCTCTCCTGTGGGCCAACGGAAAGTCTCCAAGCCCAAGATGTGGAGGATAGGGAGCGGGATCCACAGAACTAATAGAGTAAAGCACCCAATTAGGCTCCCGAAGGTGTTGGCGAAGATCATGCTCCGGCCGTCACTCGTGCCCTCTGGAGGGCACGCGAATCGCTTATACAGCACCTCGTACAGACCGTAGAGCACACTACCAATCCCGATGATAACGTTGCCTAGCAATCGATGCTGCGCTTCCTCACTACCTTTACCCACAGTGCCATCGGCTGTCTTCTTGCCCTCGTTCCGATCTCCATATGCAACTATAAGCACGCCCACGATGGCCACCACCACGGCAAACACCTTGTCGAATCGAAGCTTGTCCTTGAGTAGAGGTATTGAGAATGCATAGGCGAAGAACGCAGAGCAGTTGTAAATCGCGGTCAAATCACTGGCGGTTGTCAGGTTGATGGCAACATACCAGGAGCCGCCGGCGATGGTGAGGGCCGTAGTGACGAATGCGGTTGTCTTGATCATATATGGGACCGGGGATCGGTCATAATCACGGGAGGTTAAATGCAAATCCTGCGCCTCGACCATCTGAGCTGTTGATTTCAGAAGAGAAACGTGGCGTCGCCAAAATGCGGACCACGATAATTTCCGCTTCTGTAAGCGTATGATCAGGAGTTGAACTGGCCAGAGGAGCACCCAAGAGCCGTGAGTGAGGTACCTGCGCGCGAGTAAAAGGGTATAAAGATTAGCCAGATGACATATATCACGATCAGGCTTCTTGAGCCTGCATCTAACTTACAACATGCAATACGGTTTATCCCAATGCAACTCGTGTTGGATATACACTGCAGTTTCAGTCTGCACCACAAAACTCGCCAAGCTCAGTAGCAAAAACCCCGATGCAATGAAGTATTTTCGGCGAGTCGCCCGCTCTGCCGTATGTTCAGGACTGCCGCTCCGGATTGTTGGTCGCCGTGTATGGTGGTGTAGCATCGGCCTGCCTTCAACATCACCATTGCCGAAACTAGCGTTCGACAGTCGACCTCGGTTTTCTTCATCTTTTAACAATGGTTGATGCGAGTGAGCATCAGGGTGCCGATGGATAGAGGAACGATTCAGAGGCATTTCTTCATCCGAGTCGTGGTGGGAATCGAGAACCGGCTCGGAATCCCGGGGCTCCTCATGGCCCAACAGCTGAGAACTATGCGAAGCCACGCTGACTTAACTTTCCGTAACACAACCTAGAGGGTAAAGAGAAGAGGAAAATGAAAGAGACCTTTGCTTGGCTCCTTAACACTATTGGGTATGCGAAGTCGATCGGAGAAGGGAGAGGCGGGAATAGGGGAAATGGATGTCGGCGTTCAAAGCGAGAGGTACGTATATCGAAGGGGAAAGAATATTATGATCCATCCAGGAACTGATCGCCAGTAAATGAGGAAATGAACCACATATATAAAATGCCGTATGGCGTGGGGCTAGCTCCCCTGGAGAGACGGCAGGTGACGAGGTCTTGAGGACAAGCAACCTCTTGATAGATACTCGGGGACAAGTCTTGCGGAGGCCACGTTGACCGGGGGCCAAACAGTCGAGACCGATGATATAAGATATAGTGATTGTGGAAGGATAAGGGAGAGGACACGGTTGGAGAATAGAGGGACCGGCGGAGAGAAGAAAGAATAAATGAAATGAAATGAGAAGCAGAAGAGGTTGAGGAAGTAGTGGTAAGTTAGTAGTTGCAGGTAGTATCGCCGATAAGCGTTGGCCGCGAACAATCACGGGGGGAAGGAGAGGCCTGAGGCGGCGAGCAACTACGTAAATCGTCGCCCTGTTCTAACCCGCTTCGGGATTAGCTCGCTAGTGGGAGCACGTGATACAGGGGCGACTCTCTCCGACCAATGACCGCTTTGGGGTTAGCGTCTATGCCCCTTCAAGAGTACATTATTATTATGATTATTTTCTGATGATTATACCTAAGGTATCTTTCACAATGAAAATAGGTCCTACCTACCTAACTATGTAATTCTTCTTCGAAAGAAACTGATATAACATCTCCCTAAACACTACCATCATTCTCTATCAATGCGCAAATCGGAAATCCAACCGTCGATTTCCTCCGGTCTCCGTAGCTGCGATATAATCAATTCTTTGCTCCTCTGTCATAGCCTTCCATTTCCGGTCCCGCTGCCTGTTGCGTAGCATATAATACCCTTTGGTGCTAAGGAAAATCACGATGTTGGTACCAATGAGTCCTACAAGAACCCGATTACCGAAGGTATAGCGAGGGGCGTCCCCTAATCAAACCCGGTCAGCCAAGCTAAATACTAATCTCGAGTGTAATATTAACTTACAGTCACGGTAGACGTTGGAGGCAATTATTCCAGATAACTGCGTGCACATGTTGTATATCGCAGCTGCAATCGCTCGAGACCTCACGCTATTGGCGTTGCGCGAGGTCCAACCAGCCTGAAGTGCATGGGCTATGGGGAAAGTTAATATTTTGACTGATGCAACCATATGAATCTTGTTCTGTTCACTTACTACTGGGGTAGGCGAGAAACAGCGTGAGGATTGTCCATGCAATCCATTTGTTCTCCTGGCTGAAGTCCACCACATTCATGTATATAAGTGTCGGTAATAACCACAACTGGGCAAAGACACCCATCCATGCAAGTGTCCCGAATGCCTCGCTTGCATAGGTTAGAGCGATCCTAGTCACTATTTGCATGACCTACACAACCATGTCAGTGGCTATCAACATTCAGAGCAGGTGCACGGCCTCCTACATTATACGGGATCGCAAGCAAGATGGTTTTGAATGTGCCAAATCCAAGATCCTTCATAAACAATGTGAAGTATTGTGCGATCGTCGCTATAGTTACCAAATGTCAGTCAATCCATCCAAACGTATTTTAAGACGGTGACTACTAACTCCAGGGTGTCAAGAATGTAAGGCCGATGATGTATAGCGGCCAGAGGTCAAAGTCCATGAAGCTCTGCCACACGAACTTGAGAGTCAACGGCTCACGATTATGCATCGTTCCTTTGCTAGGGTCTTCACGGATAACCCTGTTGACAAGAATGATCTCCTCTCTAAAATGCGCTCCATTAGTGTTTTCTCGTTTCCCTGGGAAGGGTCGAAATACTTCTCTGTAAACCACCCTTTCTTTCCTCGAGCCCAGTGAGCTGTTTGGGTTATCGACGGAGGTAATAATACAAAAGAAATAATGGCCAGAACGAGAGTAAAAAGTCCCTAAATGCGGTCAGCAGAAATTCATTTCCTCAAGGAATAAAGACCAACCTCAATCAGAAAGAGCCAGCGCCATCCAGCTTTGCCACCATGCCCTCGCATGTGTAAAATACCATAGGCAAGAAACCCTGCAACGACATCTGCCAATGACATACCCGAGTACCAGAAACCAAGGCGAATGGATAGTTCGTGGTGTTTATAGAAGTAGGATAGGTATAGGATCATCTAGTTTGGGGTGAACACCTGCTGGATGCCATCAGAGAATACATGCATGCTCTTACCATCGGCGTGAATCCTCCTGATAATGTTCCAATTAGGGCTCGGCAGACAAGAAACGACGCTTTGCCCTGGAGCCAAAACTGACAGGAGGCAACAATTGACCAGCAAGTCATTTGTATAGGAAGCCATCTGTCGGCGCCTAAGTATTTGCCGATAAGTTGGGCTGGAACTTCGCTTAAAAGATAACATAGGCGAAACAGCGTATTTCCCAGGTTGTAATCTAACTCAGTTAGTGATAAATAACTCGTTATATGTATACTGTGCTATACTAACCATCCCGGGATAGGCCAAGGTCGGTCAAGAAATCATCTGCATTGGCTTGTTCTAGAGTAAAACAATTCCCATTCAATCAGGGTTGTTCATAGAGGTTCTAGATGTCAGGTACATACGGATGTTAGACCTGTCAAGTTCCAATGCAACGATCATCGCAAATGACAGTACCATAATGCGCCTGTCGAGCTTTTTAATAACTTTCTGCGATCTCAATATAAGTGCATATTCTAGCTGTATATGACCGGGGGAATCAGTGGACATACATGCTCTTCATCCCATGTCCATCTTGCAGATGGATCAAACCGGTGGATATTCTCCCAATCTGGTCCGGGTTTATACTCCTCGACAAGCTCAGGGTCGTCAAACACAGAGGGTTGGGTAGCGATGGCATGGGGATCATAGTCTTTGGTGCGCTGAAACCAAAATCGACGATCATCGGATGGACAAGCCAAATCTGAACTATCCACAGGAGACAGATGGACAGTGATCGAAGCCTTTTCATCAATATCCAACGCGGTTGATGAGCTGGATGGCCCATATGGAAGGCCTTCCCTTTTCTGCTTACGGGCAACGACAAGAGACATTGTGTGACGCGGGGGGTGAATTGGGACTGTAGCTTACACAAGTGTAGATTTTCCCCCAGTTCTGCGCCAGCGATCTGGTATTTATGCCCTTCTCCAGTCTCCGGGGCTGTTACCGCTTCTTATGCCTTCGAGGCCTCGATGGATCCATTGTGCAAGCCACCACTATCGCCGTTCAATTTTTTATCATTGGGGCTGCAGTGTATCACACGACTGGAAAGTCTGGCAAGGAGGCCTTGAGGAGCGGTCCGGCTTGCCACCGATGGTGGAGGGTCTAGATAGATCTATCCAGTAACCCTGGCGGAACCACAATCCAAACAAACACTATTATTACCTGCTGTTAGGGCTCCGGGCCGAGGGGTGTTTTCTTATGCGCCTTATATGCAGGATGTGACTGTAGCATTGTCCCGAGGGTAAAGGCATTTCCGATGCCTTGAATACCACCTTCCTGCTGTGGTGCACTCGACGGCATGCAAATTAAAATCCTCTCCTGATACCTGATGACCGGAGGTCCCGGAGAACCTCGCAGAAAGGAGAATCAAGTCTTCGAAAGAAATTCTGCTGCGCAGGGGTCTTGTGACAGTTTCTTCTGCATAGCTTCTCTGTGACTTCCCGAAGAACAGAGTTACACAAGAAGGGAACCGATTTGAGTGGTCAAGACCTAGACCATGCACTCGAGGTGCAGTTTTTCCTCTCCCAGATCCTGGTTGGGTAGTTATTGCATTCCTGATATGCAAGGGTGAGGCTGAAATCCACAACAGGTCACGTTTTTATGCGAGGACATCCCAAGGTCGCGGTCTAGGCAGTCCTAGGCACTTGCCACTATTCCAGCAGGCAAAAGAGTTGTTATTTCAGGTAGTAGTGGGTCCACGGCCTGGAGAAGCATATCAGCAATCAATGCGGATTTCACAAAGCTGCACCCCAACAAGAGTGATAGTATCACAAAAAAGATAACATGCATAAATCCCTGTGCTAAAAGGCATGTGATTCTATTTTTAATCTAAAAGAATAAGACGACAATCATCTAAACATAATACACCCACCCTAGACCTTTGCTTTGGGACTAAAGAGCGCCTCCTGAGTGTTGTATGTATATTTGAGATCAAGGTGCCAATAGTTAGGGGCGGTTGGTTTAGCGATCAGCCATGCTTTGTCCAAAGCCTCGACCACCTCCGCAGGGAGAGGCCCTTTTTGGACGTCCCGAAGATTGCTCTCGAGCTGCGCAAAACTGCTGACACCGAGAACGATCCCATCGCGGCCATTTTCTTTCATATTGAGGTTAGAATGATGATGAACCCAGCGGAATGCAGTCTCGGGCATTGTCAACCCATGCTTCGCGACAACAGGCTCAATAATACTTAGAGCATCGAAGGTCGCGTCTTTAAAGTATCGCTTACGGTACAAAGCGCCGCTCGATGCTTGATCACTATACCGTCCTTCAGTGGGGACATCTTGTGACGTATATTTGCCGGAGAAGAGGCCTCCAGCGAGGGGGTTGTAAATGACGATGTCAATACCGTAACGCTTGCAGGCCGGAATGAGCTCGGTTTCGATTGAACGTGCTGGGTATTATATCAGAATCTCACGGTGAAAGCTACATAGCACAAATCCTAGATATTGGAAAAAGACTCACTGATGGCGTTGTACATGGCCTGGTAGATTGTCGGTCGCACCCAGCCCCTTTCATTGCAGATGGTGACAATTTCTGCAACCTCGAACGCCGTGTAATTGCTCAGACCCAGTTGCACAAACTTGCCCTCCTGGTGTAATTTATTGACTTCCTCGAGCGTCTCCGCAAAAGGAACCGACCGATCAGGAGCATGAAGATAGAAAATGTCGACTTGATTGGTTCCAAGTTCCTTCAGTGAGACTTCCAAGTTCTGTCGAAGAACATCGGGCTTGTGTGCACCGGGGGCTTTCGGATACCATTTGGTTGCCAGAGTCAGACCACGCTCCCTCCATTTCGCCTGAGCTGTGAAAGCCTCTTGCTGACCCCCGATGTAGATCCGCGCCGTATCAATTTCCTGAAATCCTTGCTGTTGGAAATAATCCAGACACCTGTTGAACTCATCGAGCGATGTGATGCGAGCACCCTGGGACTCATCAGGACCAAAGGTCATCAGACCCAGGATAGCTCTCGGGAGAGGATTTTGAACAACCAAAGGCATGGTGATGGGATTATACTGAGCAATTCAATTTATCAGCAAGTTATGAGATGTGTTGACACGGAGGTTGTTGGGGTTGTGGGGTTGATTGATAATGGAGGAACCGCCGGATAAGGATAAGTAAGATGAGTTAAGAAGGTGCGATGATGATGTGATTTGCTCCCCCCACCAAACAACTCCAACCGCTCACACATATCATACACCTTCCTACCTGCTTAGTACTGGTTAAGGATGTACCTGGAAATGACAACCTATTCTCCATGAGCCCGATGGTACCACTTAACCCACTGCGACCCCTTGTATACCGGGGGAAATAGATCAGTGAACACAAACTAACTGTCATGGTCGGAAGCCGCCGAAAGAGGTGGAGGAGGATTGACACACAGAAAGAACTACTTAAATCACACTAATTTCAAGATTTCTTTTTTCTTTCTTTTCTTTTATTTTTCTTCCATTACATCACCCACTTCAATCCACATCATCTTTCTCCAGTTGATCTATATTAGCCGTCGAAATCTTATCTCAAGATGGCGTCACCATGCAGAAAGCGCTTTACCATCTTGGTGATCAACCCAAATACATCCTCTTCCATGACCGAGGCCCTAAAACCCATCCTCGAAGGCCTCGAATTTGCAGACATCCAATTCGATTACTTCACGGCTCCAGCAAATGAACCAGCCACTCTCTTCGATGGGCGAATTATCAATGGGATACCAAGCATCAATTCCGGAGAAGACTCGGCGCTATCCTCGCTACATTGCTGGCCCTTCGTGCAGCCACTGATTTCGCAATATGATGGATTTCTGGTCGCATGTTATTCAGCTCACCCCCTGGTTGACATGGTGAAGCAGGAAATTGTCTCCTCAACAACTAGTCCAAACGAGCACAACGCCAAAAAGAAATACGTGACTGGCATTTTCGAAGCCAGTGTTGTTACATCGCTTTCTCTGATCAGCTCATTTCACCTCATGGGAGCTCACACGCTCGAAAAAGCTCAAGTGAAGGACACCTTCGGCATAGTCACCACCGGTAGTATCTGGAAAGATGAGCTGAGCAAAGCTGTTAGGGACATGCTCGTGAATTCTGGAGGAGATGTTTCCACCAGCCGCTTTGCTGGAGTGGAAACCACCGGTCTGACAGCCGTCGAGTTGCATACCACTTCCCCCGACGAGGTGAGACAAAGGATAATTGAGGCGACGGAGAGACTGATCAAAGCCACCCCGCATCCCCTGAGTGCCATTTGTATGGGATGTGCCGGCATGGCGGGGATGGAGGAAGCTGTGCGTGAAGGCTGTGTCAGAGCCTATGGCCCGAGCCAAGGACATCGTGTCAGTATCGTTGATGGTGTCGTTGCAGGTGCTGGGATGCTTGTAACAGCATGCAAGGCGAATTTCTAGTTGGACGGTCAGTCTGGAAGTCTCACATCGCACTATATACTAGAAACGCTTAGGCGCGAAGATAAACGGGCAATTGTCAAACTGATTAAGATTCCAAAAAGACTCCCCAGGCGAGTAGAACTAATCGTAACTACGTCAGCCCACCTAACAATGGCAACAACTACTATTGAGCCAAGGATGGCACATGATCCCAGTTGGTCGCTAAAAGGGCTTTTCTTTTTCTCTTTCCCTTTTTTTATTATATGGAAAAATAATTTCGAACTCAATGATATCATTTTAAATTATTTTTTATATGTTGACAGCGAACTGTCGGTGTGCGGAGAAGAAAATAATAAATACTATGATATGTATGTATACCTGAGGCCACCAACGTAATAATCGGGCCCGAAATGAATCCCCGCAAGAACGCGCTGAGAACGCGTAGCATCGAACCTCGACTATCTCCAAGTCGCCACACCCCTCCAAGATGCCCAGGTATGCACCCCCTCTCCCAGCTACATTAACTCTTAAATTCAATGTTGCAACGCGGTAATCACTTCTAACCAGATATACAGAGAGATTATCACAATCCAGGCTGGCCAGTGTGGCAACAATGGTACGAAACCCGCCGGGCACCTGTGCAAGATCCACTCTATCGCCAGTCTCGAAGGATCAAATTTACCCCAGTGGTTTTGGTTTGGATATATGGAATACTAACCGATGAATGATCTTAGTTGGCGCACAATTCTGGCAGCAGCTCTGCCTCGAGCACGGTATAAGCCAAGATGGCAACTTGGAGGAATTCGCCAGCGAAGGCGGGGACCGCAAAGATGTGTTTTTCTACCAGGTATCGCCCTCTTGAAACCCCTCGCCCTCGAAAATCCGATTGTTTGAGAGAGCTAGTATTAACTAATTTTGCACTAGAGTGACGACACGCGATACATTCCCCGAGCGATCCTACTTGACTTAGAACCACGGGTACGAATTACAATTGTCCTCGATATGGCCGCCTCGAAACGAACGGTGACGCTAAACTCGCTATATAGGTCCTTAATGGCATCCAATCCGGCCCCTACCGAAACATATACAACCCTGAAAATTTCTTTATCGGACAACAAGGTATCGGTGCTGGAAATAACTGGGGTGCTGGCTACGCGGCGGGGGAAGTTGTCCAGGAGGAGATCTTCGATATGATCGATCGAGAAGCAGATGGAAGTGACTCGTTGGAGGTAGGAACTCTCCAATTGTAGCCGGAGAGACACGGGTATTCCGTATACTGACACCTCCCCACAGGGGTTCATGTTTCTGCATTCTATTGCAGGAGGTACAGGGTCTGGATTGGGCAGTTTCATCCTGGAACGGATGAACGATCGATTCCCGAAGAAGTTGATTCAAACGTACTCTGTGTTCCCAGATTCACAGTCTGGGGATGTCGTGGTCAACCCATACAACAGCTTACTGGCCATGAGACGATTGTCACAGAACGCGGACTCGGTGGTATGTTCTCTCGCACGCTTCAAACCCAGTATGATAACTAACAGGGTAACCAAGGTGGTTTTGGACAACGGCGCCCTCTCAAGGATTGTTGCGGACCGACTCCACGTTCAGACGCCATCCTTCCAACAGACAAATCAGCTTGTAAGTGCCACTGTTCTACCGAATTCAATCATTTGCCAGAACTAAAGGATCCTTAGGTTTCTACGGTCATGTCTGCCTCTACTACCACGCTTCGTTATCCTGGCTACATGCACAACGACCTTTGTGGAATCATCGCCTCTCTTATCCCTACGCCGCGCAGCCACTTCCTTCTTACCTCATATACTCCATTTACGGGGGACAATATTGACCAGGCCAAGACGGTCCGGAAGACGACGGTACTGGATGTTATGCGTCGCCTACTCCAGCCTAAGAACCGCATGGTTTCGATCAACCCCAGCAAATCCAGCTGCTATATCAGTATCCTCAATATTATCCAGGGTGAAGCCGACCCCACCGACGTGCACAAGTCGTTGTTGCGAATTCGTGAACGACGACTGGCATCATTTATCCCTTGGGGTCCAGCGAGTATCCAGGTTGCGCTCACGAAAAAGTCGCCGTATATCCAGAATACCCATCGCGTCAGTGGCCTGATGCTTGCAAATCACACGTCGGTCGCGACCCTGTTCAAGCGGATTGTCCAGCAGTACGACCGACTACGAAAGCGCAACGCCTTTTTGGAACAATACAAGAAGGAAAGTCCGTTTTCCGATGGATTTGGGGAGTTTGACGAGGCCCGGGCGGTGGTGATGGACCTTGTTGGAGAGTACGAGGCGGCGGAGAAGGAAACTTATCTTGATCCGGACGCCGGGAAGGACAAGGACCTTGGGGTATAATTTACATAAGGTTTTTCTTTATTCTTTTTTTTTTTTCTCTTTGTTTATCTTTTTGTTTTTTCCTGCTGGTCTTTCATGATGATTTTGACGGAGCTCTGGTGTGCGTTCCGACTGGCAAATTGGCGTTTTCTTTTTCTTTTTCTTTTTTTTGTTTTTTTAACGAATTCTTTGTTTTGTTCTCTGATAACCAACATACCTAGGGCGCAGACCTTGATTTTTTTCGGGCGGGGGGGAAACGAAAAGAAAAGAAAGAAAGAAGTGCAATCACAGAATGAACTGTTGAGAGAACCACATGTCCATGCGTGTCGATCCGATCCGATAGCGTCAAATAATAGACCCAAGGGAACACGACTTCGTCACTAGAGAGAGGTTCGTGCATGGTGGACGCAAGCAGAGCGTCTGTGTGTAGATGGAGGTAGTTCCCCACCCAACCCAGCTGTTTTCCTTCTCTGGTATTGGTTGCAAGGATTATCAGCAGGCGTCTATCAGGTTCATGGAGAACCGACCAACAAATTGAGGGTCAGATGGTGAGGTGTTCTGGTGGTGGGTTGTGTCTGTTCTCTGTTCTCCCGCTCCTTCAGTAGAATGGGGGAATGATCAGCCGTCGGGCTTTTTGCTCGTCGTCTGACAAGAACAACAACAATTCAATTAAATTCGAGTCCCAACAACCCAGTGCAAGAGTCATGCTTCATTCATGATCGGCTCTTATCCGTATGGTAGAGTCTCTCTGGTGTACTTATGGAGGTTGTCTTAGGGACTTTGGTAGTGGATGTACTGTAGGGTTGTATGCCCAAGGTGAGGAGGTGAGGAGGTGGTGAGGCCTGAGCCGAAGACATTCATTCATTCTTCAAGGTTCAAAGCTCCCTTCCTATTTTTTTTTTTTTCTTTCTTTTTTTTTTTGGACGGTGTCTTAGTATGAGAATCATTAAGTACCCGAGTTTATTCCTGGTTGGGAATTATTAAATAGTCATGATAGTATCAATTGAAGAAGAAAACTACTAGGTAACTATGGAAAAGATTGACGTAATGCTTCAGGAGGGAAACATGATGCTACTTCCTTACCGCCTAAGGATGAAGAAGGTACTAGTATGAAGTAGTAACATGTAACCGTCACGCCCTCCACTTGAGACGACTTGAGACGACTTGAGACGAGGTAGTAACTCATTTCCTCCCCCCCAAACGTTTCACCGTCCCTTGAGCGCCTAATGACTGGTCATGATTCACGATCAATTGATGGTATCACGTGAACCCCTTCAGGTTCAGGGGATCAAGTCAGTTGGACAATTTATTTGCTACTCTGTACATACATACCTATGTACATATACATACTAGGAGGAAGTACCTTATGTACCAGGTATCATCCCACGTCCCACGATGGCCAATGGGAACAGTTAGACAAGAGGGAAAAAATGAAAAATGAAACAAAATAAAAAAAATGATTGGGTCCCGACAACCTTGTTCTTCCCTCGTCTCTCGCTGAGAGGAATGGAAGAAGCGAGGGAATCCACTGCATCGGGTGTTCCTGGATTGCTCAAGAATACATTCCTTCATACCTATGAGGATCTACTAGAAGTAGATACCTATGTTAGTCAGAGATCAGGTTAAGTGCGGAATTTGGTCCAGGAGAAATCCAAGAAAGGAACTCCGTGGTATGATGATTAAGTTAGGTATGTATGTATTAGTTAAGATTAATCCTGATTGATTTGATTATTGTAAATTTGATCACTAGTCAGATGTTAGTAATTAATTTCCCCAAGAAAGTTGAACCGAAGGAGGCATTTATTACCAACTTGAAGGAAAAAGGAAGAAAGGGGGCGAAACCCATCGTTAAGTTGGGATCGGATGACAGTTGAATGGAGACACGTCCCTCTGGATGAAGAGTTATTTTTTTTTACTTTTTTTTTTTATGTTTTTTTTTTCTTCTTCTTTTTCTTTTGATTAGTATTTTTCTTTCTTTCTTTCTTCTTCTTTTATTCATGATTAGAATCAGAATAATCATCATAATTATAGTGAATATTCTGATGATTCTAATTATAATTAAACCTACCACTCTTTCTACCCCATGAAATCCCCCAATTTCCGATGGGTATTTAACACCAACTATTAATAATAATGATATAATAAGAATAATCGTAATAATTAGTACCTTAAAAAGTACAACCTACCTGGAAGCTTCTGGGCTCTGGCTCCACCTGCATTTGCCTCACTTTCTTGTCTAACTACGAATCGGCCGTGACTCAGCACTTGTCCCCCCTCTCTCTTGCTGCCTTCCCCCAAATGCACGTCTTCATTCCTCTTCCGTCTGTATAAATTGACTTTGCAACTGCTTTCGCCTCCTTTGTCTTTTTTTTTTTTTTTTCTCTCTCTCTATCCCTTATTCACCTGCCTTTCGTTCGGATTCTCCCCGTCTCTTCCGGGTTTTCGGTGGACTCTCGCCCGATTTAATTAATCCCTCTCCCAGTATATAACCTCTTCTCTCTCTCTCTTCGTACTCCTTCCCTCTCTCTCTCCGCCCTTATCTGCTGCCTACCGCCTTATCTACTTCGCCTCCCCCCATCCATTCCAATTGTCCTCCTGATCAACCAACTCTCTCTTTCTTTCTTCTTCCACGTCACCCTCATCCTTGAATCCTATTTCTACCGCCCTCCTCTTCTTGTTCATCCGCTCGTCTTATCATTTACATCGTCATAAAGCGTTTCTTCTTGACCAAAACGAGATCATTTTCTATCTCTTGTCTCTCTCTCACGCGCACGCCATCAATCGTTCCGAAGCAACTAAGTGACGTCTTCCTCCTACCTCTTCTCGGCTCAGCGCTTATCTCCGCCGACACCGGCCCCCCTTATCCCTCAACTCCTCTTTGCCACCAACCACCACTCAACATGGCCCCTCGCAAGCCTCGCTGCAACTTCAAGGAGTGCAAGGAAGCCGCCCAACGCATCGTCGGTGACTGCAGCTTCTGCAGCGGCCATTACTGCTCCAAGCATCGCATGCTGGAAGCCCATTCCTGTACCGGCCTAGAGGATTGCAAGAAGGAGTCTCACGCCCGGAATGCCGACAAGTTGAACAGCGAGCGCACCCAGGTCATCAAGGGTGTATAAATCACCTCTTCTTTATACAAGTTTAATAATTTTTTTGGGGGCCGATTTCGAATCGGTTGACATTAGCACGGTGTTCGTTCCGCTTATTCTCCATCCCACGGTGGTCTGGATTTCTTTGGTTTTCTTCTTTTCATTTAGCAACTTTCGCATGGCCGATCTGCTTTTCCCCGAAACTGTCCAACAATTGGTTTGGGAGGTATCGTATATCGTGTTTCTGATCGGGTTTCTTTTTTCTTTTGCTTTCATATGCCTGGCGTTAAACTCCGGGGGAGTTGAGCTTTCTTATTTATCTTCAAGGTGCTTTTGCATGGCTTGTCGCTGTTTTCCGGCATCTACCACTCCTTGGAGCTTGGTTGATAGTGGACTCTAGCAAGCTTTCGTTTTCGATTCTTTTTTTTTTTTTTTTTTTTTTTTTCCGCTTTCTTGAATTTTTCAGTCATATGCTTGGATAGCTTATTGGCCGGTCCTCACCAGCCCGTTCTATTGGTGTGTCACATAGCCAAGCGTTCATAGGTACATACAGCATTTTTCTGACCTATCACCTTTTTCCAATCCATTTCCGTAGTCAATTTGGCGTCTAGGCATCGTTGACGGCCCTGGACACATATTGTCCGACCACTTAGCATGGAGAACGTGTAAAAGGATCATCAGCAATACTAGAGAGGTAGGTGGCTATAGACTGCGGACCATATTGGGAGGGGAAAACGCCCGCCCTCGGGATAGTAAAAATATGTCTAGACTGAATTAACGGGAGGTGGATGAATACATGGCTCAAGAAGTAACAATCCAGGGGAACCGGAAACCATAAATAGGCCTGATGGCGACGACAATGATAGAAACATGACCCGAGGTTGACGTTTTAACCTGGTCCGATTTTCGGCCTAATAGCGATAGATGTAAGTGGTGACTGGTAGCCAGACAAGACAGGAGAGAGAGGGAAGAGAAGAACATACATATCATGATGCTCACTAAGTCGACTGAGATACTTGTTCAACTCCTCCACTCGCTCTTTATGAGTTTTGACCCCATCGCGCTTCAGGCGCTCTTGCATCTGCAAAATGATTTTAGTCTTGCTTCCACCACATCACACCATGCATGAATAGAGCAAATTTTTTTCTCTCCCATAAATCATCATCATGAGAAACACAAAATTATGGTTGGTGTTTACTCCCCCCAAAAAAAACCAATTAAAAATTAAAACATACCCTCTTGCGTCTCGCCTCTTCATGCTTGATTTCCGTCTCCGTCTTGCCGGCAACGTCTCCGGCAGGCGAATCCTCATGGTCCTCGCTCTGGTCGGCGGGGCTTTTAGACTCCAGTGCAGGTGTAGAGATAGCTGATGACTCGCCAGGTGTAGCTTGTTGTAGCTCGCTTTCTTTGCTCTTCTTGGACTTCTTTTTTTTCTTCTTTTCTACTCGGCCGTCGCTGACTTTGGGGCCTTTGAGCTTGAGCTTGCCACCCCCGCCGGTCGAGTAGTCATCGCCGGGCATTCTTAGAAGGGGTGTAGGTGAGGGGGCGGGGACTTTGTAGGGTGGGAGAATATTAGGGGATGAATCACTAGAGTAGATGGTGGTGAAGGGAGGGATTCTCTCCAGACTATCAAATTAATCAAATGAATAATAATATTAATCTTTATTATTGAAGGAGATTCCGGAGTCGGACTAGTTCGTTGCCGTTTTACGTGTCATGTGACCTGGCACCACTTCTATACATCGACGGATTTTATATACTTCTTCCTTCGAGTCTCTTCTTTTTCCAATGCTTTTATCTTGATCAGTATATATAATTCATGTATCCATTTACATCTACAGGTATCCATTTTTTTCTATTAATTCACGATACTTCTTGTTAGTACCTAGGTACCTATGTATCAGACTAGAACATGTTCATTCACGGCACAATGAAGCACAAGATATCGCCTTAAACAACTTCTCCAACTGCGGTAAAGAACAAGGAACTAGCCATCCATTAACAACAGTTCACACAATTCATTGTAACCCTCTTAGACTCTTGTGAACAGTCATGAATGTTATTGTAGGAAAACATGAAACATGCCCCAAGTCTTCTTTGTTTTTTTCTCAAACAACCGGCCAAGTTCCGTTCCAGACAGGAACTCTCCACTAACCACACTTCACACAATTCATTGTAAACTCGTAGAGCCTCGTGAACTGACCGTGAATGCTATTGTATAAACAGGAGATTTCCTTTCATCTGGTCAAAGAATTTGGGTTCACCATCCAAGTATAAAGGCTGTTGCCGAACAATGCCTTCATTCACGTCCGGTTCCAGGTATTCAAGATATGGAATCTTCCTTGATATCTTCGACGAACAATATAAATACGCCATGAAGCTGTTTCAAACTCTTATTTTTCTCTATCATCATCCATCAATCCATCCATCCATTGGCTTATCAGCTTTCGCAGAAAAATCCACAACACCTTCTACAAAATAACCACTTTCAAAAACCTCCCCAAAAAAACCGCAAACATGAACCAAATTCCCATCAAAAAGCCCAATGACAATCCCCCCTCAGCTCATGGCTGGTTGGTCCACTTCCCCCTCAAAGGCCTCATTCTGAAGGGTCCCCCCAAGACTCCTAACGAGATCTATAGTACCGCCATGCGCGAGTTCAACAAGAACAAGACCACCTTGTGGCCCCTCAACAAGCCCGTCAAAGTCTCCGAAGGTATGACCATTGAGGTCTATGCACGAATCAACGATAAGAAGGCTTGGCGCGCCGCTGTCGAGAAGGAACTGATTCACAAGTTGCGCTTGGACTTGGACCAGGGTTGTTCCTGTGGTGGAAAGAAGTCGGGAGACTGTCCCTGTGGTAAAGATTGTCGCTGTGGTAAAGATTGTCGCTGTGGTGGAAAGAAGCCGAGAAGGTAAAGGAGGATCGATCTCTCGAAAGCTCCGAGCAGTGTCAGGTCGGTTAGTTTCTCTTCCCCTATCTCTTTCCCTTTTTTTTTATCTCCAGTTTTTTCTCTTAATTCTTGGAACCTGCGATGACTGCATCATTGAAGATCTAGAGTCGTTCGCCGTTTGTTGACTTGACCCGATGGAATTCAACATTTCATTTACGGATGGTTCCGAGATTGTTCTTGAGCTTGAGGTATTTATCAAATCAAATTGGTCGTTCCATAAATTTTCTGCTATCCATTGTAAAGAATAAAATAAATGCATCCTTGATTGCTTCTGAGGATTTTAGTAGTGACGGTCAATCCAAAAAGTAAAAAAAGGAAATTAAAAAAAAAAAATTATCATTTATCAGTATAATTTTCCTGACCAGAAACCGAAATAGCAGGTCCATTAGCCGATTGCTTTCAATCGTGGCTGAGTATATTTATAAAGTAAAACTGTCCAACCTAATCCTTCTATATCCAACTCCAATCATAAGATCGTAACAACCGTTTTAGTCAAACGGAATCCGCCGCAGCCCCGACCCTCCAATGCGTTTCCGGTTCTCAGCACCGGCAGCCACTGTACTGGGTACTTTAATTCCGCAGCAGTCTCCGAAATGATCGGTGTGGGGGACAGGGAGGTGGCCATGGTCACCTGCATAGGAGCCGTCCTCCACAATTTCGACGACAATTCCCATTCCTGGCACAGAAGGCAGCAAACTTCCAAACAAGAAATGTTGCATGACGGGTAGTTTGCCCAAAACCTCCTTGACGAACATCTTCTTCATGCCGCCCTCAATCTTGCTCCAGCTTTTCGCCCCAGAGATGTCATCCAACATAGGGCTGTGCCATCGCAGGCCCTTGACAGTCTTCACGCTTTCCACCCACCTCACCTGGTCGAGGTAGATGTACTTATCGGCTTCTTCGTCGAGTACGACGGTGTTGTGGATCGCCAGCGGAGTGATGTACGGGTGGTGGACGAGCTGGGCGGCTCCAAACAAGAACGGCAGGAAATGATAGTCATCAAGACCCCAGACTCCGTGCGAGCCAGCGGGTTCTAGGTAGTACGAGCTCTGCACCTCGCGCATAAGGTGCATATAGCTAACGTAGACGCGAGCCACGACGATTGGAAAGTCGGCGGTCGAAAAAACCTGCATCTGGCGCAGGCACAGCAGCCACATCATGAAATTCAATTCGTGGCCCGAACCATAATCCAGGCGATCCCGCGAGCCCAGCGAGTGGACAAGATAGGTGGAGATCTCCTCAATGGCGAGGGTATCCTGCAGGCCGAAGAGATCTTTATGCCAGCCGGAGCTCTCCGCAGCGACATCGTCAAATAGATCGCGGAATGCGGGGTTGCCGAACCTTGAGCCACCTTGATCGATGGACGGGTTCGCAGTGAGAAGATTTCGGATTCGCTCTACAACGGCGAGGATATTGGAGATATGGGGAGGGGTGGGGCGGCTCTCAAAGTCCGTTAGTGCATGACCGCGAACTGAATCTGAGAGGTTAAAAATAAACGCCAGGACCAGGTTGTAGGTCGGCGAGGAGAGAAAAAGTTCAAGATCTTGTTGGGAGACGATCTTACGACTGGGTCGATCATAGAGGTGGGAGGCTAAATTCGGGACTTCAGGAAGAGGCGGGGTGACGGGGGCAGGTTCTCTCGAACTAGGAGCGCCGGGTTGAGACTTGCGACGGCTGGCCCGTAATTCGGAGAGCTTCTTGGAAAGATCGACCTTCGGGTCAGGAGAAGCCTGAGAGGCCATCATGGTAGAAGTAAGTAAGCAAGCAAGCAAGTAGTTACCAGCTGACAGAAATGAATGTTGTACACAACAGGTGATGAAGGTCGCTGAGGTGGGCGGATGACATAAGACGGCGTGAATGAGCTGGCAGAATGAGATCGGCTTTCTGACCGCCTACCCTAAACAAGCCTTATGACGTTGGGCTCGTCGACAAAAAGATCCTCATGTGATCGGCGATGGGCACTAGCCATATCGGGGCTAGCGGAGAACACCTCGGAAGCGCGTGATGTTGATTCTTTGGCGATGGGCTGAAAGCGCCGACTCTTGCCGCCTCCAATGGCTATTATACGTCCTTTATATTCCATTCTCTGTGGTATATTGTGCACTCTTCCAATTTCTACTCTTGTGCGATCGTGGGATCGGCTTAGGAGGCCTTTGGGGAGTTTACTACCGATTAAAATCGCAATCTCCACTTGAATCCGAAAGCTGGGGTATTAATACGCAACCAGAAGATCTTTTTTTGAATCTGATCACATCCCTAATACGGCATCCCCCCTTGCGATACCGCGAGCACGCCATCATGGACTCTTCTGATTTGATCCCCCCCAACGCCAAATCTGTCAATAATGCATCCACGTATCAATCTTCCTCCCCCCATTCGTCTCGGAACGAAGCAAGGCGCATGTCCCCCTTCAATACACAAAACAGGGCCTTTGCGGTGCCTGATCAGGGCCAGCCACAGCAGATCAACGAAGTAACCCCCATTGTGAGCAACTCTGATACCTCGAGGAGACGCTATAACTCCACCGACGAGCTACAAAATCGAAATTCTGGGTCAGGGGATGGTCGCAAAAATAATGTTCCTGCACAACCGAACTTTGGAAATGGGGTCCCCCCCGTGAATACACAAGAGGATTCCGATGAGCCTCAGGGCTCTTGGTTCAGTCGAATAGCTGATCGATATGGAAGTCTCGAATTAGAGAACAAGGGCAGTGTCGCTCGCGACCACCTGGCCTTAGGTGTGTTTCCGCTCCCCCCCTTTTTTTTTGGCTGTCGGCCCGCATTGCTAACAAAGAGGGCCTCCCACGCGACAGAACGAACATTTCTTGCATGGCTACGAACGTCGCTCGCCTTCGCGTCAATAGGGGTAGCAATTACTCAATTACTCAGATTATCTTCCAGCAGCACTGGTGGTCAGACCGCGAACGCCCGTCTTGGAATGTCGTCCCAAGCCTTTCCGCCGCTTCTCTCCTCTGGATTTTACGATGCGTCAATGGTGCATCCAGCCGTGTCCTCGGAGCGGCTTCGGACAATTGGCAAACCACTCGGTACAACATTTATTGGCGTTAGCATTCTCATTCTGCTGGTCGGATTTCATCGATATTTCGAAAGTCAGTATTGGATCATCCGGGGTAAATTTCCTGCCAGTCGTGGTAGTATTGCTCTTATTGCATTTCTAGCGGCCTCCTTGATCATAGCTGCCCTGGTGGTCATTTTGGCCATTTCACCGGGTGCGATTGAGGGGTGAAATATTTCCATCATGTGTAATGAATTATGCCTTGTTTTCAGATATCCTGCCTTAGCTACATATAGTAGCATATTCAAGTTGTAAGGCCATCTCTTTGGAGCTTCTTCAATTGGTATTACTACTCTCATATGTCTACCATATTCATTTTAATCCCGTATGACAGAAGCAGCCGTCTAAGACAAGGGCTGACGAATTGCAGAAATAAACTACTCAACAACGTTAGTAATTTCGCCCAGACCAGACAATGTGAACGATTAAATACGCACGGGGATAATTTGGACTTTCTCCAGGTCCCAGACACCACTAGTAGCATAGATATCGTTCAAAAGGACCGCACGCACATCCTCAATGGTTTCACCAGTGTAGATCATCATACTTCCCTTGAAGGGAACCCCTTCCCCTGCTGCGGGGTGTTTTTCAACCATCGCCCCTATATCGACGAGTAAGGCTAACAACCCAACCTTTTGAAACGGGACTCACTTACCTCCGACGACAACCCGGCCGGATGCAACGAGGGGCTTGATGTCTTCGAGGTGGGTTCTGCGTACAAGATTGAACGATGAGGATGCAAACATTCAAACATATACCGACAAAAAAAAAAAGGATAAGAAATCCTACGGTCTAACTTGTTTTCGAAGGTTCAGAGCGTTGGGTTTGTCTGGCAAAATACACAAGAACTCTTGCTTCTTTTGACTTGACGTGGCCATGGCGCGTCGTCCGATGGGGCGCAATTCTGGAAGCCCCTGGAAAATGGAGCGCTTGGGAATCAGAGCCATTTGGCTTCGAAGTGCGAGCCTGTAGACAGACATGATGATGGGAGACGTTTGGTTGTTGGCGCTGGGGATGGTTTACTGGGAGTTGTTTGCGAAGTTGTCCCGATGATTGTTGATCGCAACGATCTGTATAGGGTTAGTCAGCAGCACAAGAGTCAAGTAGGTAAACTACAAGAACCTACAACGACAACTGTCACTCATTCACGGCATAAACAAGGTTCTACGGTTCTTGATTCTGTCTAGTGACTCACCTCGGCGACAAGTTACTCGTCTGCTATGATACGGTCTCTCTGGGCGTCGGAGCTGTTGGCCTATCAGTGGGTTTACGGTTCTTACTCCGCATAAGATGCTTAACCATTGGCGTTACGATTCGGCGATCGTAGTCGACAACTCACGGTGACGAGAATGTTATCAGTGGGGGTAAGGTGAAGCCATATAATCCTCTGGGTATGGATTTAAATCAGTCTACCGCTCGCAGAAGACGGTCCAGGTGGGAACTTCCTTTTTACACTATACATACAATTTTCTAGCCATCCATAATCCGTCGGTACGATTCATTGCAAACCATGTCTCCTCATCCACTTGATCCTCTCTCTCCGGAGGAAATTACCCTTGTATGTTTTTTTTTTTTTTTTTCTTTTCTTTTAAAGGTCACCTCATTGCAAACTATAACTAAATTCAATCAGGCTGGGCGGCTGTTAAAAAAAGCGTTTCCGGGCGACCATATCGTTTTCCGGGTTGTGACCCTTCAGGAACCCCCTAAAGCACACATGATCCCATTTCTCGATGCAGAGCACACAGGAAAGCCCAGCATCTCATCTCCCAAAAGAACGGCATTCATCCAATTCTATCGAGGAACCGCGGCGGATTTTCGTGAGGTAGAGCTTGAGTTGCATACTGGAATCATTAGAAGAGAAAAGAAACTCGAGGGAAAACATTCCTATCTTGACACAACAGAATCTCAGGCCACTGAGAAAGCATGTCTCAACTCACCGGAAGTCAAAGAAGCCATCCGCATGTTAGAGCTTCCCGATGACGCAGTAGTTTGTGTCGAGCCTTGGACGTACGGGACAGACGGGATGAATGACATGGCAGAAAGAATCATCATGGTAACTATACTTTGACCAATTATCCTCTGTATCTGTTGTTGATGAAATGTTTGTCCCAAGTGTTACTTCTACATGCGCCTTGGTGGCCATGGCGATGCCAACTTTTACGCATATCCTTTGGACATTTGTGTTGAAATGTCAGGGCTTGAGGTGAAGCGAGTCCTCTCTCTACCAATGGGTGAGCATGATCGGACCGGAGAGGTCAGAGACATTGGAGTTAAACCCTTTGATCGGAAAAAGATCCACCGGGAGGAGAATGAGTATCATCCAGACTTGCAGACTGAACGGCGCACAACCACCATGCCTTACCAGGTGGTCCAACCCAAGGGTCCTTCATTTCATACCAGTGGAAACCTTCTGACATGGGAGAAATGGCGCATGAGAGTTGGCTTCAACTACGTAAGTGCAACTCTTCCAGGATTATGGGAGGTGATGGTTAACATGAGCTTTGGTTGCAGCGAGAGGGTCTCACGCTCCACGATGTGACATACGATGGTCGGAGTGTTTTCTATCGTCTTTCCCTCTCTGAGATGTTTGTCCCCTTTGGTGACAGTCGGGCACCATATCCGCGCAAAGCAGCTTTCGACTTGGGATCTAATCTCGCGGGTTTAAACTCCAACAACCTCCAGCTCGGTATGACATCTATTTCCAATCGCGATAGAGCATCACTCACAGGACATCAGGATGCGACTGTTTGGGCCATATCAAGTATTTCGACGGATACTTCCACACTTCGGCGGGTGATCCTGTCGTCTTACCCAATGTGGTCTGTTGCCATGAAGTAGACGATGGGATTTTGTGGAAACACACCAATTATCGCACTCAGAACGCAGTGGTGACTCGGTCTCGCATGCTTGTTCTGCAGACTATCATCACGGTGAGCAACTACGAATACATCTTTGCCTTTCAGTTCACGCAAGACGCCGCGATCAACTACGAGGTCAGGGCGACGGGGATTGTATCCACAGCACCGATTGATATTGGCCAGAAGGTACCCTACGGAACCGTGGTCGCCCCGGGAGTCATGGCCCCGTATCACCAACACCTGTTCAGTCTGCGGATCGACCCGGCAATAGACGGCCACAAGAACTCCTTAATGGTGGAGGAGTCACATGCCATGCCAATAAATGATCCGAGCATCCACAATCCGTTCGGGGTTGGCTATACTACTGCCAACGAGGTCGTTGAGTCCGAAACACCCCTCGACCTCGACATCAACAAAGCGAGAGTATTCAAGATCATCAACGAGAATGTGAAAAACCCCATCTCCGGCGGACCCGTCGGCTACAAGCTCGTCCCACACCCTTCGCAGATGGTTCTGTCGCACCCATCATCCTACCACTCCAAGCGCTCGGAATTCGGCGAACACGCCGTGTGGGTGACCCGGCATCATGACCACGAACGGTACAGCGCCGGCGACCACACAATGCAGTCCCTGGGCGGCGAGGGAATTGCTTCGTGGATCCGCTCTCGTTCTTCACCTCTGGGTGTTCGGGACGAAGACATCGTGATCTGGCACACCTTTGGCACTACGCATAATCCGCGCGTGGAAGATTGGCCCATCATGCCGGTCGACAAAATGACTGTGTCACTGAAGCCGGTGAATTTCTTCTGGCGGAACCCTGCCCTTGACGTCCCCATCAGCTCACAGGGCGAGAATAAAAGTGTGTTGGTCAAGGATGTCAATGCAGGTGATGATGTTGCCGTTAAGACTGCGTGCTGTAAGCTTTAGCCAGGGATATATCTCCTTCCGTCCCGATTAACCAGCATCAATCCGAATATTTCCTCATTTCGTATCTATTTATTTATTTATTTTAATTTTTCCCACCAGTTCAACCATAAACAAGAAAACTTTCCCATCTTCATAGGCTCTGATGGCGTACCATGGACAGGCATGACATATGCAGGCAAACCGCCGAGAAAAGGCCTTCTGACATCATGACGATCGGATATGACCGTTCCGCAAGGGTCTAATATAAAAAATAAAAAATAAAAAAATAAGTTAAACCGACTGGGTGGTACGAAATCCGCAGCAGATGCGGGCATGAAAGAAAAAAAAATCTCAGGCAATCCATTCAATTGCAACCGAGTGGATCGATCGGTTTCCAATGCGGCGGAATCCATGGATGTTCTGGAACGGAGAAGGATTCCCGTTGGGAACCATGGGTCGGCAGCTCGGTCAGCCTTGATTTGGGGTATGTGATACAGTGGGACTTTTTTGAAAGAAGAGGCATCTTTGGTGATGTTATCTTTTTTTCAATTTTTTTTTTTTAGTTCTTTTGGAGGGGATGATAGGTCTCAGGATAGGTGGCGCTGATTATGGGGAACACCCTTGCATTGACGCAGGCTTATTGTATTGTAAATCAGTAAGGTTTCTTACACATGGAGGATGGGTGTATGTATTGTGGGTCGATTATTATCCTCGGAAAATAGAAGGGAGATCTGCCTGAGGTGGGCTGTGCTGGAGGATTGTTGATATCAAGAAGAATCATATAATAATACCAGAGAGAGTCTGTGTATTAGGTTAGGTACCTAACCTAAGGTACCGATTAGGAGGTATGTTTTGTACTCCCAATGCGATGCATTCCCACCACCTGTTAGTACTTCCTCTTCTTCTTCGTCTTCTGTATTCATCGGTGAATTGCAATGACGGAGATGCCGCTTTCCTAGTAAATAGGTTAACTCAATACAAATTGAGTTCTTTCTCCCCACCTGCAAAATATAATCTACGTCCATATAAATCTAGGAGAATTGCCTGGATCTCGCATCTTATCGTCGAATTATGCCCAATGAACCAATGGCGGCCAAACAGCCCGCTGCAAGTGCTATCAGACCCGGTCGGGGCCAATAAAGCGACGAGACGCTGGCTGGCTGGCTGGCTGGAGACATACCTACCACATATAGTACCACATGGATGAGATCAGATGCTGATAAGGCATCCATCCTTTCTTTCACTTCTTTTTTTTCCCCTTTCATCTGGGAGAATGGATGCCAGCTGAAATCCAGCTGAACTGACTAGTCGAATTTAGAAAGTCAGATTATTGAGTCTGCCATGTGATCGACTGCATGGACCCCATGTTGTCAATAATAATAAGAATAATCATCATGACTGAGGGATGGTTGCACCAAGGAATGCAGGAGTCAAGACAACCCCGGCTTACATCCAGATAAACAAACCGAAAAGCCACGGTGGAAGATAATAAAATGGAGAAGACAGGGAAGGGAAATGAATGATCTTCTCTCGATAATCCGTCCGTGCAGCTGGTCTAAGTCATGAACCTTGCAAGTCATTATCCCTAGACCTGGACCTGGAGGGGGGGAGAGAGAGAGACAACAGGGAGTAGGTGTTTGAAATAGATTGTTAGACATCCTCCATTGGGAAAACGGGGGGAGAAACAGTTCCATTTCAGGAACGAACTCATCCTCCGGATTTTTGATGAAGAAAGAGCAGGACAGAAAGGCATGATCGCCCGACGTGGCGGGATGCAAGTTCGCCCGGCTTGCGTTAGACCATCAGAAAGGATTGAAACACATGGATTGGAGGGGCCAATCATCTGCATCTGCATCCCGTTGGTGTTTGCAGGGGAAAGGAACCTTCATCTCTTCGCACAGCCTCAGGAGGTCTGTTAGTACACACATTATTATTATTATTATTCTGTAAATGTAGGGAGACTTGAAGAAATTAGGGAATATATTTAACACAAAAAATATATTGTTGTTATTTTTTTTAATTTGTATATAATTTCCAGGAGGTCCAACTCATAATAATAATACTAATTATAATAATCATCATGTTCTATAATTATCCAATGTCTTGAATTGGTATATTCTTTTTTTTTTACCCTGTTTCAGTCTGTTTTCCCCTGGATAAGGACGTGTCAAGCGGTTGGCAGGGATCACTGGTTGGCCGGGAGTTCATTAAACTAACCCCCCAATGGCGTTAGTTCACCCAGTCAAGCGAGATTTCGATACCCCCGCCAGTCCCGCTGATTGGCGGTGGGCTCAGATACAGTCCCTCTTAGTTGAATGAGATGATGGATGCCTGGGAGGGATTTTCTCCGGAACCAACTGCAAGTTGCATCAATAGTAATATTAATGGGAAATGTTCTAATTATTTTAATTTAATTTGGATTTATTTTAATTCTACGCCGTACTCGTATCTATCCATACATGTTACATCCTTACTTACACATCCATATTGAATATTCATATTTATTCTTATGAATTTAAAAATAATAAAATTTAAGCCTCCCTAATACCCAAGACCGAAAAGTATTCTTTTTCTCCCAATAACTACCGGTAGGTATCTACCTATCAATCTGAACTAACTACGTCCTCCGTGCAAGAGACCTTTTGTTCGGGGGAGGAGGGATTTAACCTTCATAGAATCCGATGTCATACAACAAGTAGTAATTAATAATAATCATAATAATAATAACAACAATAATCATGGCAATACTAACTACCTTAAACCGTTGAAACCATATCACCATCTCGACTAGGTTAGGTAGGTACCTAGGTAGGCACCAAGTATCATTTGGTATTGCTTTTCCTGAACCAGGGATGGAAAAACTCGTATCCTAATGGGTAAAGGTGGCAATACACCGGGTCCATGACGTCTTGGATTATTCGAACATATCCGACCGACAATGATATTGATGGATTGGGCGTTTGTTAACTATTGGATTCGATTCCGTTTGTCCTTCCTACCTACTGGGTCTGGAATTCTCCCGAACAGGATCATCTCCCCGACGAACCCTCCAATGATGAACGATTCCAGGGGAAACAATAGTGGGAGGCAAAGCAAACGGAGTCCAGACGCATCTATCCGGAGGGTACAAACCATCATCATTCATTCCCATCAGGTTCCTACCATTCCTCACCCAGGAAAAAAACAAATCTTGGAATCGCTGGCAGTTCAATCTTCTCCCCCCCATATTAATATGGGAACCCATAATTAATTAATCCCTGAAGAGAAGGGAGATCAAATCAATCCACCGACTATTCTTGTTGAGTGACCCTCCACCTCCACCTCCAAATCCCATCCTGGGTCTGCACCAATCGGGTCAAGTGTAATAATACCCTCGTATTTGCCGGTACGGGAGTCGGCCCCGCTAGAAAGACAGCCAATGGCGGAGAGACATTTCCCCACTCTGGATGCAAGCCAACCTTTCTGACGAACAACGCTAATTCCAAAAGGGGCATGGTTTGTAACTTTCCTCTGCGGTTAATACCCTTAGTACGCATCTACTTCATTATTATTATTATTATTATTATTATTGTTCACTCCTCGCTGTCGCTCTCTCTCTCGGTCTTCCTCTCCTCCCTTCGACTTCATTTTCCTTTTTCCCAGGTTGATCCTCTCGACTTCCCTCCCCTCTCCCTTTCCCTCTCTACCTTCTCTTTCTCTCTCTCTCTCTCTTCACTTCTTCTATCTTTTCGTTGATTTTTTTTATTTTTTATTTTATTTTACATTTTCTCTTTCGCTCTTTTTCTACTTTTCTTCCATCTTCCGATTTCTCCGTGGTCCTCCTGTGGCCGTCCGCTCCTTACAGTATTCACGCCTATCCTTTTGATTCGCCCGACAACGACAAACAACCACCCTCTCCTCGTTCGACCTATTCACCCTTGTTCAACTGGCTCGAGTAATTTGTTACCATAATTTGCGACACACATCGGTGTACTCGACAAAGTCCTCGTTCGCTATTCTATTCTCGACCTGATTCCATTCTTCGCAACCGAGGCTGCTCGGCGTCTTCTTCTGGTTGCTTAGGCTTGCGTTGGTTTGGGTCCACAACATTCAATGGTAGTTCTGCGGAATTGAAGACCTCCAGACATAGTAGGGCTTTCCATTCACTCTCGTGGGGAAGCCACATTGGTCTGGGGGTCCGCTCCCCGTGCGCCTGGATCACACCAACTGTGGACGTCTTTTATTCACCACGGGGTTGGCTAGATAATTGAGGTCTCCCGGTCGGTTCCCTTCACTGACCATGGCTTCAATCTCGCTACCACCACAGCCTCAAGCCAGTTCAACATTTTCTCACTACCTGGACTCGACCTCGCAGTCTCCTAGAGGTCACAACCGCCGCAACTTGAGCATGTCCCATCCGCTCCCCAACCCACCCTTCGTCTTCCCGGCGCGAGATCCAGATGCAACCCCAGATGCTCCTGAGCCTATGGCTAATCCCGGGGCTCCCGCGCCCTTACCTGCGTTTTCGTTCAATCCGGGTGTCTCCCATTCATCACAACCTTCTATGCCGACCCTCCCAGTGAATCGACCGGGCGGGCACCGTCGACGATGCAGCGAGTTCATCGGTACTGAGCACTTGGTCAGTCCTGAGACTGCAGAGAGTACGCAGAACAATAACGAACCCCCTACGCCTGCACCCCCAAGCCTCCCCACCCCCGGACCTGGTTTTAGCGCCGGAGGCCCTGGACGACGTCGCCATGCCCATCGACGCTCTGCGGCGATCTCCAGTGTGGACCTGACAGGAATATCTAACGCGCTGGACGTGAAACCTTCAAATCCAAGTGCTCCGGGTTCTCCAGCTAACGCAACACTGGAGATGAAACAACCACTCAACGAACCCAATCGACCCACACCACCTGCATCACCCAGCATTACAATCAACGGGGAATCCCTCTATCCGGCCCAGCCTATAAGTCCTGTTAGCCCTATTGCTCCTGATCATGATCTTTCCGAGGCTCCGCCAAAGGATTCGGAAAGCACGGTCGTCGTTCGACCAGAAAGTACCGCTAGAAATAGCGACCAAGCTGGTCCGTTCCATGACAAAGGTCCTAAAGCCGCCAAGGAAAGCCCCAAGCCTCGACCAAGGACTGCGGATGCTTCACTGATGCTGAGTTATGGTGGGGCTGACGACATGTCGCGATTCAAAAGACCCCTTTCCGCCACCGGGCATTCGCGTTTTCGGAAGAGCTTATCCTCAGGAGTCCTTGATGCGGCGCTGAGAAAAGACAATGACGGTAATCATCCCTCCTGGGCGGACTTCCACCACTCTTCTGATGGGGACTCGGACACGTCCGGTGATGATCACTACGATACAGCACAGACAGGCCCCAAGAAGAAATCAAAAGTCAAGAAGCGACAGAAAAAAGTGCGGTCGTGGGCTGGTTCTATTTTGACTAGAGGCAAGGGAAAGCGTCAAATATCGAAGAACCATTCGTCTGAGGAGGATTCAGGCATTTCGCCCCCAGCTATCACCCGGACAAATTCAGATCTTGGGTCAGGGCTAGATGTTGATTTTGATGATGATAACATCGTTGTCATTCGGACGCCCACAAACACAACTGTCCCAAAGATGTATCAGACTGTCGATGACGAGACTCAAGCAACCCTAGAGACTTCTTGGAAACCGAGGAGCTTTTACGAACAAGGCACCACTGTTCAAAGCGACGCGCTCAGCCCGATCATTGATTTAGATGCAGCTTTGGGGCCTTTTAACACTCCCGATCTAGGGTCGCGCAACATGTCTGAGAGTGGTTTCTCAGCAGCATCGAGGCGCATGTACAGCGGTGGAAGACGGGGTGAATTTATTGGCCCAGAAATGCGTTATCATCGACGTGCGGAGAGCGCTCCTGCACTGCCACCCTTTGACCGTAGCTTTCTGACAAATAATCGGCTGTCCACAAATTTATCCTTGGAGAATCCAGATGTCTTCTACGAGGAAGAGGAAGATGCTTTTTTGGCAGCTACAAGTGAATCTGCTAGAGAAAGCGACGGTCCAAGCTCAGCACCCGCAATTGCGTCTTCAGTCGACGATGATACTGACGGACAGTCGGTACGCAGCAAGGAAAGTTCTGATACCCTTACTCATCACTCTGTTGATGAAACGGGTGAAGGACATGCCGGCCTTGGTATTGGAAAAGAAGGAGAGCCGCCCGATTCTCCCATTCCCAATGAGGTTGACTCAGGACGATATACCACGCCGCCGCCGGAGCAACGGAGCTCTGCAGAGCAGTTAAGGGACTCGGTGAACCCGTTCTCTAGTCCCATCAGGAGACATGTTCAGGCCATGAAGCCGGAAGATTGGCAGCGCAAGATTCCGATCCCCCCGAGCCCTGACATTTCACCTCGATTTTTACCGGCTGACCACCGGCCGGCAACCTCTCCGTTAGAAATGACACCTAACATTCCTCAATTCTCCCTCCAAGGCGGAAGCTCGCTCTCCAACTCGTCGTTTCCTTCTCCGAACTTTACCATCTCTTCGGATGTCCCCCGCTCAATCACGACGTCGTCAACAACAGACCGTAATTTCTCCAACATCTCTTATAACCCATCCATGGACTTCCCCCACACGTCTGTAGAAGACGTTCCCTCCTTGACCAGCAGCACATCGACCATGACGAACACGCTAAATCGATTTTCTGCAAACTTCTTCCAACACACTCGGATATCTACCGATCGCTCAGCTTCCTTCTCCGCCGCTGTCCATCGACGATCTAGTCAGCCCAATAGCTCCAAGCGGTCCAGTCTCGCCAGTTTGTCCAAACTGGTTGGTGGCCCTCATGCGGAACGGAGCAAGCTCAGTCATGAAGAAAAGCCTCCAGGCGACGAACCTGAAAAGGGGAAAAGGAAGGGGCGTCGGATCAGTCGTCTGATGCACTTCTGGAGGATGAAAGACAAAGACCGGCTGAATGAAGATGCCCAGGAAGAGCGACCATCATAAGTCGACCAGGACAAACCAAATCTTCGCCTCTTGTACATAGTTTGCTTACGATCCGTCCGAAATGGTCTTTGGAAGATCTCTTTCTCGCCAATTCCCTTGGTCTTAACTTCTTTTTATTTTTTTATTTTTTGGCTTCTTTTCTTGTTGGGATAACTGACGAATCTCTTTTCTCGGTATGTGCTTACAAGCGTAAGAGTATGATGCTCTATTTGCGACCATTCTTGTCACTCGTTAATGTCCGATTGCGATTTGTGGACATGTCATTGTTGAACTTCATACCATCATTCTGAGCCACTTTCTTACTTAATTGTCTGGTCTTTTCATATTTTTATGTGACGGTTGTCCTTGTTGGGGCCATTTTACATTAGGAACGTTCCTTACTTACCCTTTTGTTTCAACCTGGAGGTCTCTGTTTATTGCCAATCTCCGGCAGATTTATTTTAGATTATTGAATCTAGTCTTATCACCACTCAGAAGTCATCATTCATCTTAGATTAGGTTGTAGTTTCTAGAAACTTGGTTGTCTTGACGGCAAGAGAGAATCGAGCCCCACAATGCGTCCTCACGCGGAACAACCTCGCCAAAAAATATATATATCTCTCTCTTTACAACGAGCCAACATCATCCCCGGCTCCATCATTGTTGAATAAAAAAGAAGAACAAGAGAAAAATACATAGTCAAACGACAATGGGTCCACCTAGATCCTCCAATTCGAGGTCCAATCCCAAAGATTCGAAGAAAGACAAGAAAAAGCCCGTCCAATCTTCTCACCGGCCTGCGCAGAGCAAACCACCCGCGCCATCCAAACCAGTTGAGATCGACCTCTCGGCCACCATCCCGCCAACACTCCAGCAATTGCTCTTAAATGTGTTCAAAACGGGCTTATTATCCGCCGACGGCCTGGGCTGGAACCAAGAACACGCACACTATAATAACACCAACCCCAGCGTGAGTGGCGAGACAACCGCCCAGCCGCAAGAAAATCCTCTGGATATCAAGGGTCTGATCCAGACCATCAAATCCCATCTGTATAACCGCGACTTTGACTCGGCATTCACGGACGCCAGCGATGATCTCCTTTGCGCGTATGCCTTGCGGTGGAGCGCCTCGCGGGCGTTAGGATATGCCGGGATTTTCAAGGCTCTGGGGAAGAGTCTCTTGGGAGAGACTCCCACCACTCCTAGTGGTTCTTCTTCTGTTAGTCCAGATAGCGAGGGTGTTTCCTCATCACCGTCTGCGTCGACTCGCCATGTAATTTGTATTGGGGGTGGCGCCGGAGCTGAAATTGTCGCGCTGGCAGCTGTTTGGAGGGATCTTTTGGAGACTCAGACTTCTCAGCTCCCCGCGACGAATCATGACAAGGAGGACAAATATACGGATACGGATACGGATAAGAATGCTCTCTCCGAGGAACTTGCCAGTGTCTCCTTACAGACGACCAAGACCCATGATCCCACCAAGCTCACTCCATCACAACCACAACCATGCAACCTTGCCATTACCGCAGTCGACATCGCCGATTGGTCTCGAGTGGTAGATCGTCTGGCCTTTGCGATCCGGTCTCCCCGTGTTCCGGGATCGAGGACCCATCCGACGCCGCTACTGCAGCGTCAACCGGGTACGACGAGTAGCGAGGGGCAGGAAGAAGATGAGCAGATATCTGATTTTGCGGTGCGGTTCCGCCGCGCCGACGTCCTGTCGATATCGGATGCGGAACTGAAACGTCTCTTCCGCTTTGATACCACGTCGACGACGGCGTTGGTGACGCTCATGTTCACGCTGAATGAGCTCTTTTCGACATCTATGGCGAAGACGACCGCGTTTCTGTTGCGGACTACCGATCTCCTGCAACCGGGGGCCTTGCTGTTGGTCGTGGACAGCCCCGGGAGTTATTCGACATTGAAATTGGGGAAGACCACAGCGGAGGCGGGGGATGTGGCGGAGGAGGGCGACTTGTCTGCGGTCAAGGAGCGGCGGTATCCGATGAAGTTCCTGTTGGATCATACGCTGTTGTCTGTGGCGACGGGGAAATGGGAGCGGGTGCTCTCGCAGGATTCGCGATGGTGGCGGCGGGATGCGGCGCGCTTGGGATACGATGTTGGGGAAGGGGCTGGATTGGAGGATATGCGGTTCCAGGTGCATATTTATCGGAGGGTGGAAGGGTAGGAGGGGTGATGTTAGGAGTTGGTTTTCTTTTCTTTCCTTAAAGATGTTATGCTATTATTACATGATACCATGGTTGAGATTTTCAAGGCAGTAAAAACAAAGGCCCTGTTTGTTATTTAGATATGTAGAGAGGAATGAAGATGCTATTGCTACAGATGGACAGTTAAGAGATGAAAGACAACCGAGGGAGTAAATAAGAACCAGCCATACAACATCAATTCGCCAAGGAGATCATGCATGTCCAAGCTCCGTTTAGTCAGAAGACTCGGAAACAAAGTCAAGCGAGGAAGAAGAAGAAGGGGTACAGGTCGGGATGGAAGGCGAGGGAGAGGGCAAGAGAGGGGAAGAGAGAAAAAAAAAAAGAAACACCGGATTATAAAATAAACGAATTCAATGAAACACAGGGAACCGTCTAATTCCTCAGGCCCAGCAAGAGGCTTGTGCTCTTCCCACCTTCCTTGCCATCATTACCAGGGAGGTACGTAACATTCGGGTTTGACGCGAGGGTCTGCGCAATCTCGCGGCTGGCATCGATACGACGGATCTCGATGAGACCGTTACCAGCCTTGGCGACGGCCTTGCTGATGATATCGGCACTCTCAGCTTCACCCTCGGCGCGGATGACGTTGGCCTGGCGCTCCTGTTCTGCACGCTCGACGATGAACCTGGCGCGCTCGGCATCCTGCTGAGCGATCTGTTTCTGTTCGACAGCGCGGGTGAACTCCTTGCCGAAGGTCATATGTGTGATGGAGACGTCCTCGAGGGAGATGTTGAAGTGGGAGGCGCGCTTCATCAGGTCGGTACGGATGCGGTTCGAGACGGCTTCACGCTGGGTGATGAGCTCCGCAGCGTCGAACTGGGCGACGATGGCTTTGAGGACTTCGTTTCCGATCGAGGGGAGGACACGCTCGTCATAATCGGTACCGTAGGACTGGACCCGGGGTTAGCTGTGGATTGATCATGGAACGAACAGGCATGTTATGTTATGCATTGGGGGGAGGGAGGCGTACCTGGTAAATAGCCGGCAGCTTCGGCACATCAGGACGGTGCAGCACGCGCAGCGTCAAGCTAACCATCTGCAAGTCCTTACTTCCCGTAGTGGTAGAGATATTGCGGGGCTTTGTGCGGACATCGTAGATGATGGCTCTCTGGAGCCAGGGGACGAGGAAGTGGGTTCCTTCGTTGACCACCTTGTCCTGCACACCGTCGAGACGGTCGAAGATGACAGCACGAGTACCCCCACGGACGTCGTAGATGGAGGAGTTGAAGAGATAGACACCGACGGATGCCGGGATGGCGAGGCGGTAGAGATTGTACAGACCGTTAGCCGCCATGGTGGGGAGGATGGGAGCGAGGATGAAGGGATGGACTGGTTCAGGTGGGAAGTCGATCTGGATATTGATGATGTCGGGCTTTTCGCTGCTGCTGGCCCCATCCGGTTAGCGCCCTCCCAGGCGGCCTCGCGTCCAATCAGCATCGCCCCGTTTTGGCCCGAGCCAACAACCTCCAACTTCATCTTCTCTCTCTCTCTCCCTCCCCCCATCACTTTCCCCTCGGCCAACCTCTCCTTCACCACATCACGTCACAATGGGTGGCTCTTTGGATCCTAAGAACGGATAGTGAGTGTTACCCCTCCCACTGTCCATGACTATGCCAATTGGCGTCAACTCGTCATCTCATGCGAGTTCGGTTCAACCTCCTGGTTTGGTTTCCAGAGGAGGACATACTCATGTCCCCAGGAGACCACCTACTTTTGCACCGTCTAAAAAAACAAATACTAATTCTCACTGTTTTATTTAGTTACATCGGTGGTTGGGGTGAACTTGGTAAATCCTCTCTCTCTACCCTTTTAACGCTTTCACCTTCCCTGCAACGAAAGAGAAATCGAGTCGCGACATCTCAGCGACGACCGTCCTCCCCTCCCTGAACTATCGGTCAATTGAACGTGGTGCTTACTTCGATGTTCCCGCGTTGAATTTGTTCATTTCGGGGACTTGACTAGGAACTAAGAGATGGGATTGACGGCTTCATATATAATTCTACTTGGACGACTTGCTGACCGTGGTGGTTTCTCACCTTGATAGGCTGCCCTACTCCCCAGCGCATCGCCACCTACTCCCTCTCTTCCAACCGTCAGCGTCCTCTGGCCGGTGTCTTCCACTCCGCCATCTTCAACACTTTCCGCCGTTTCCGCCACCAGGTGCTCTACGTCGTCCCTCCCTTCGTTGCTGCTTACGCCGCCATGAACTGGGCTGTTGAGAGGTACGTTTTCATGGGTGTGATATGGACATCGCTTAAATGAAATCCCTCGCCTGCGCGACTGTCATGTGTTGAGTCTAGAGAACTAACCTGTCTTGGTCCAGAAACCACTACCTCCAATCCAAGCCCGGCCGTGCCGAGACTGCTGGTGAAGAGTAAATGGAATCGAGTCGAATTGATATGGCCTTCCATCTGCGATAATGGAAGAAGGAGAGGGTGTGTGATTACATTGTACAGTAACTAGAAGCAATCGAATATGTTTCGAAGTTCATTTTGTCTTGTCTTGTCGAGAAGCGTCGTAAGATGGAGAGGGTCAATTATACTGGAGGGTCGTGGGATGGATGTCATCGGGTTGGAAGAGGAGTTCAGATGAGGTCCATCTCTTGGATCTCTTGATCTCTCTCTATGATCATAATTGTTCCCATATCATTTTCATTATTCATTCAGTTCATTCTCTGGATCCGGCGGGAGTCGAGCCGCTTTGGGTAAAAATCGGGAGAAAAATTGGTATTGTCATTTGATTTCAGTGATAATTACCGATGGAGCGGGAAAAAAAAATCCTTTTTTTTTCTTTCTCTTTTTTCTCTTTCTTGATGCATAGAAAAAAGAAAGGTTCAACATTCGATAAATGGGCAATTGATCATGATATCATTCTTGCTTATTCGAGGACCACAACCCAAGTAACCAAGCCCCCCACTGTTCGAGGGGCCTATATTATTACTACAACATATCATTAAGTTGTAGGCCAGGTCAGCTGTGCCATTTGTCACGTGACACACATCTTTAACTTCATTCTCTATACTACTTGATTGACTTTTCTCCCCCACTCCCCCGAGTCAAAATAGCTCGAGTAAGATAGAATGTAAGTTAGTTTGAGCGAGGTGGGATGAGGTCAAGCGACTCAAGTGACCAGACCTGTATCACCTACATCATATTATTTATATTGATTTGGGAAAGAAGCTTTTGAAAACGAAAATTACACGATGAACGTCAGAGCAATACGCTCCCCCCACACCGCATTATTATTATCACTTCGTTCTTCTTCTCTATTTATCCCTCCTCTTCCCTCCTCCTCGTCTCTTCTTCGACATTCCTCTTCACTTCGTCGATTCTTCCACTCTTCTTCACCTTCCTCCTACTCCTCCTCCATCATCATGTCCGAGATCACTCACCCCACCATCGAGAGTTTGTTTCCCCCCCCCCCTCTATCCTCATCCATAACCCCCCCACCTTCCCCTCCTACTGGATGGATGAATGAACTCACACCCAGGCTCTTATGGGGTTCTTTCTCGGTCTCTGGATGAATTTATGCAATATACCTTCCTTCAGACCAGCATTTTTTACCACCCCCCTTTCAATTGTTATCATCAGCGTCAAAGACCTCCTTCGCTAACCCCTCGTTCTCTTTAGATGGCTGGTTCGCCGAAAAGTCCAACATGTGGCCTGGCCAGGCCATGAGCCTCAAGGTCAACCAGATCCTGCACCACGAGAAGTCCAAGTACCAGGATGTCCTTGTTTTCGAGAGCAGCGACTATGGCACCGTCCTGGTTCTTGACAACGTCATCCAGTGCACTGAGCGTGATGAGTTCTCGTACGTCATTACACCCCCTCGATTGTCCCCGAAACCGATTTTTTTTTGGGGGCCTAATATTATGCATGTGCCCGAGCTAATACCATATTAGGTATCAGGAGATGATCACTCACCTGGCCATGAACTCTCACCCCAACCCTAAGAAGGTTCTGGTCATTGGTGGTGGTGATGGTGGTGTCCTCCGTGAGGTTGTCAAGCACGACACCGTTGAGGAGGCCACTCTCTGTGACATTGATGAGGTATTCTTACTTCGCCCTCCTTGATAAATAAAGTACATATTAACTGACCCGCTCTTAAGGCCGTTATCCGCGTCTCCAAGAAGTACCTCCCCGGCATGAGCGTCGGCTTCCAACACCCCAAAGTCAAGGTCCACATCGGCGATGGCTTCCAGTTCCTCAAGGATTACCAGAACACCTTCGATGTTATCATCACTGATTCTTCTGACCCCGAGGGTCCTGCCGAGAGCCTTTTCCAGAAACCTTACTTCGAGCTTCTGCGCGATGCTCTCCGCGACGGCGGTGTCATCACCACTCAAGGTTGTTCGTCGCCTTTCCTTATGTCTTTCTCCTGCCCATGGCTCGCTCCATATACACCCGCCCCCTTTCCCCTTCCATATCCTTTAATCTCTCTCTCCACTCAAATTCTTACCTCCCTCCCCTTTCCCTCCGTCTTCCAAATCCAAAACCACTAGAAATATTTTTAAGAGAAACATAAAACTAACCAGTTCTACGTCTCAAACCACGCGACCCCATACACGGGTCCAAGGTTTGGGTTTCGTCGTTGTTTGCAATGCTACAGCCGAAAACCAATGGCTTCACCTTTCTCTGATCACCGACCTCAAGAAGTCCTGCAAGGAGGTCTTCCCCGTCGCCGAATACGCCTACACCACCATCCCCACCTACCCCTCGGGCCAGATCGGTTTCATGGTCTGCTGCAAGGATGCCAACCGCAACGTCAAGGAGCCTGTCCGATCCTGGTCTCGTGAGGAGGAGGAGCGTCTCTGCCGTTACTACAACCAGGATATTCACCGCGCCAGCTTCATCCTGCCCAACTTTGCCCGCAAAGCTCTGAACTAAAATAATTGGAACAAAAAACTAGAAAAAACAAAAGATTTTACATTTTTGGGTCTTTTTCCATTTTTTTTTTCTTCTTCTCCGGGTTATCTTATCAGAAATTTCTTTTTTCTTATCTGGGGTGCCTGTATCTTCCCTTCGTGTTTATCTAGAGGCGCCGATGGTGGTCGATAATCAATCGATGATGACCTGACGATAATGAAATCAAAAATTGGAGTTTTTAATATCAAGCGATAGTAACTAAAAATCAACAGTTGGTATTCTTCGTTTTGTACTCATTTCTCTAAAATCTACTACATGGCTTCTTGAGAACCAAAAAGAAATGACGGGAATTTTAGAAAGGGGGGAAAATATCATCAAAGCGTTGAATCATGAGACTTCTCCCGAAGGATCAACATCGTCTCATGTTTTCAGAATCACAAAAAAACATAGGAAAAATCGTTACAACCCGAGCCCAACGTCTTAAGACATTTACAGAATGTGCTGGAAGGCACGGTTGATGGGAGAGCGCACGGTATGGCCCTTGTAGAATTCGATAGTGGCCAGAGCGCGCTTGCTGATGCCCTCAGGGGTGATCTCAAATTTCTGCAAAGGGTAGTCAGCATATTGAACAGCTTGTGATGGTCAGAAGTGAGGGGAGGATGTAGAAAGCTTACCTTGTAGACCTCCTTGTAAGGGCCAGAGGCACCGAAGCGGTTCAGACCGAACTGCTCGTGAGCGTAGCGCTCCCAGCCCATGGTGGTGAGAGCCTCAACAGACATGACGGGGATGCCATCGGGGAGGACCTTAAGCTTGTAGGCCTTGTCCTGAGCATCGAAGACCTCGAAGCAAGGAACGGAGACCACACGGGCATTGACACCGTGCTTCTCCTTGAGGTAAGTGGCAGCCTCGATACAGATGCTGACCTCAGAGCCGGTGGAGATGAGGGTCACATCAGCATTGGCGACCTCGACAACGGGATAGGCACCCTTAAGAGCAGACTCGATAGAGGAGAGCTCGAGGTGGGGCAGGTTCTGGCGGGTGAGGGCCAGAATGCTGGGGGTGTGCTTGGAGGTAATGGCAGAGTAGTAGGCAGCGCTGGTCTCATTGCCATCAGCCGGACGCCAGACCATGCAGTTAGGGAGAGCACGGAAATGGGCCAGGGTCTCAATAGGCTGGTGGGTAGGGCCGTCCTCACCCAGACCGATGGAGTCATGGGTAGCAACAAAGATGGTACGGACGCGAGAGAGAGCAGACAGGCGGACGGCTCCGGCGGCGTAGGAGACGAAGTTCAGGAAGGTACCACCGGCGGGGATGAGCCCAACGCCATAGGCAGTGAGACCGTTCATCACAGCGGCCATGGCGTGCTCACGAACACCATAACGGAGGTAACGACCGGCCCAGTTACCGATACCGAGATCCGGAGGCTGGAAGTCAACGGCGTTCTTCCAGCGAGTGTTGTTGGAGCCAGTCAGATCAGCAGAGCCGGAAAGCAGCTCGGGAACGACACTGTGGATCTTCTCAAGGACGGCCTCGGAGAGCTTACGGGTGGCGACAGCTGAATCCGCGGGCGTGTAAGTGGGGAGGCTCTTCTCCCAACCCTCGGGAAGCTTGCCGGAGAGACGGCGGGTGAGCTCAGCTCCCTCAGCGGGGTGCTCCGCAGCGTACTTCTGGACAAGTTGGTTCCAGGCCTGCTCCTTGGCAGCACCCTCAGCGGCGTGCTTAGCATAGAGGTCATAGACCTGCTGGGGGACGACGAAGCTCTGGTTGGGGTCGAAGCCGAAGAGCGACTTGACATGCTGGCAATCATCGGCCTTGAGGGGGTTACCGTGAACACCACCGGTACCCTGGAGCTTGGAGCCGAAGCCGATGGTGGTGGTGAGACGAATCATGGTGGGCTTGTCAGTGACGGACTTGGCCTCCTTGATGGCAGCCTCAATGCCGGCGAGGTCGTGGTCACCGTCCTTGACCCAAACGGTGTGCCAGCCGTAGGCCTCAAAGCGCTTGGTAACGTCCTCAGTGAAGGCACACTTGGTGTCACCATCTGTGCATGACCATTGGATTAGTATGATGATAGATGGAAACACTGTACTACCCCCTGATTGAGATCTTACCAATGGAGATGTGGTTGTCATCGTAAATGGCAATCAGGTTGCCCAGCTTGAGGTGACCAGCCATGGACGCGGCCTCACTGGCAATACCCTCCATAGCACAACCATCACCGAAGAAAGTATAGGTGTAGTTGTTGAAGAGGTTGAAACCGGGCTTGTTGAAGGTACCACCAACCTGAGCCTGAGCGATAGCCAGACCAACGGCGTTGGAGAAACCCTGACCCAGAGGACCAGTGGTGACCTCAATACCGGGGGTGTCATGAGCCTCGGGGTGACCGGGGGTGATGCTATCGAGTTGCTATATGGCCGTTAGACTGGGAACACGATGGGAAGTGCCCATTGGGAGGCAGGCATACTCTAAAGTTCTTCAGGTCATCAAGGGAGACCTTGTATCCGAAGAGGTGGAGGAGAGCATATTGAAGCATGCAACCGTGACCGTTACTAGAGATGAGGTTAGTTTTCTTACGATTATTATAGCTACCATGGGGGGATACACGTACGAGAGAACAAAACGATCCCGGTTGGCCCAGTCGGGGTTCTTCGGGTTGAAGCTCATGAAGTTGTTGAACAGAACGTGGGCCACAGGGGCCATGCCCATAGGGGCACCGGGGTGACCGGAGTTGGCCTTGAAGGTGGCATCGACCTAGAGGGAATTATTAGTATGCCTCGGAGTAAGGTGATGAGGGATTGAGCGGGGTAGGTGAAGGGCTGTAGGACAGTGCGACCCAGAGTGATCCCGTGTATGACCCAGTGAAGGGTGTGGAGAGGGATGTTTGGAAGGCCGTTTTCCCGTCCCCTTGTTCTAGTCTTCGAAGGCATTGTGAAAGAAAGCCATTGTTGACAAGCCGGAGCTGACGAGGACCTTGAAAGTTGGGGGAGGGGAGGGGCATTGAATGATAGAAGCTCTTTCATTCTGTGTCCCTTGACGATTGGAAGAGTAAAGATGATAGATATAAGAAGAGGAAACATACCGCGAGAACACGGATCGTGTTGACAGCTAATTGATCGAGGTCGGTATAAGGCATGATTGCGAATCTGTAGGCGGAGAAGAATAAGAGATGAAATGGTGAGCCTTTGGAGGGGAAGAGAAGAGGAGAGGAAGAAGGAAGGATGATAGGTAGATGGACTTACTGTGTAGATAGAACTAATTCGAATCAATGCAGGGGGGAGAGTTGAGAGAGAGGAGAAGGGAGATGGGGGAAGAGAAGAAGAAGAAGAAGGAAGAGAAGAGGTTGAGTAGGTATGAGAAGAGAAAGAGCGATGGGATGGAGGGGTCCAACAAGTGCAGGTCGAACTGGGCAAGTGGGGCAAGTCGCAATGATGTCTTCCGGTGGGGCACGTCGTTTGGTTCACCGGAAAATGGGATATTCTTCCTTATGATTATGAATGATGATTATTATATTATAATTATATATTCCTGACTCAGGAATGGGTGTTGATATATGTAGTAATTAACCCCGATTAATAGAGATCAATATCCATCATTGTTGTGATAAGGAGGATGATGTTAGAGTATCATTTTTAGTCGCCTCAGGTTTTCCATCCCGCTTCCGGACATTCTATATCAATTTAATAACTCCGTTCATGGAATTTTTTATTTGATTTTTTTTTTCCAAAGAAAAAGGTCAATGATCATCCAAATCTTACCTATCTCAATTGAACCTCCCTGAAAACAGTTGGCCAGATCACCATGCAGATAGACATCAATGAGTTGGCTTGACTCCTACAACTAATATTGGCACGAGCCTCTTTTTCCTTGCAACTAGTAATTCCTTTATGCCCCTCAAAACAAGACTAAAAATAATAATCATAATAATAAATAATCTTGATTTCCATTTTCGATCAAATTGCCCAAACCATGAAAATTTTCAGTAATAATAATAATAATATAATAATAATAATACCTAATGATTGAAGTCGGACTGCTGCTGCCCGCCGGAGACTCGGAGGACGCTGCTCCGACTTCGTGGGGGGATGATTTGTTTATTTCTTCTAGACTTTCTCGATTATGAATGGAATATCAAAGACTCATCTCCTCGGACCACCACTGTTCTCTTGGGGTGGGATTTTTTTCTTTCTTCTTCTTCTTCTTGGGCGGGGCTTTTTTTT
>VCAU01000079.1:0-69672 GCA_015844325.1 Aspergillus nanangensis | reverse complement strand
AAAAAAAAAAAAAAAAAAAAAGAACTACCCCCTGAAGGGAAGAAGCTACAACCAGTAGTCGCGATCGCACCCCAACTCCAACCCCCATAACTGGTCGATGCCCGCCGAAGTTGCATCTTGGTCGACGTCATTTCCATCCGTTGCTGATATCTCCAAACACCAGATCTGCTTCTTTCTCCGGATCCTCCCGAACCCCAGACGTCCAATCCACAATAAATAAACAAACGGAAGAGATCTGGAAGAGACTTTGTCTAGTGCCCCTGTTCTGGAAACAGCAGAACATGGACTGGGTGGCAAGGACCAAGCCACCAGCATCATGACGATAACTGCAGCTTACTCCTAGGTTAGGATCCAAGCGTCATGACGGTCAAGGGATTACTATCCCCGTCAATTGGCACCAAAGATTCTGCAGGAAAAACAAGAGAATTCAAGGAAAACGAAGGAGGCGACGGAAATCATAATTGAACGGCGTTGATTTGGTCTCAAGCGCACTAAGAGGCTATATACACGACACGACAAGGTAGGTAGGTAGGTAGAAACCGGAATCAAAAAAAGTGTTGGCAAAAAAAAAAAAAATAAAAAAAATAAGGGCATCGGCACGAACGTGTATACACATGACAACGCAAATGACAGTGTTTCATCTTCCGCCCCTCTTGTGAGATCGGAATTGAAAAGAACCAGACTCCTTGATTCAAACCTAGGTATCAAGATAAATTATAAACGAAAATCACAATCAACACTTTCCATCCGAAAAGCACCATAAAAAGCTTCCAATTCAAGAGGATGAAAGCAAAAAAGAACAAACAAATAAAGAAAGAAAGGGGAAGAGGAAGAAAAAAAAAAAAGGTCAACTCCACGCTTCCAAGACCGCTTCCATTTAGTTCGTAATCTTAGACGGCCAGCCGTCTGTCCCATCCGTTGGCAAGCCCAAACTCATCAATATCATCTCTCAGGGAAGGGATCATCACCCCTTGGAATGGATCGAGCATGCTCGTTTGCCCTTCCGATGATGGATGTAGCTCATTAAATGGCACGCTGTCCTCTAGGCTAACTAGGCTTTCGTCCGAGTAGCTCAGAACGCTCTGTGGCGCTTGATGAGCTACAATGTCACTATGACTGCTGGCAGACCAAGCTTCAGGCGACAAGCCTTGCAAATCATTCTGGGTTCCGGGCATCGCCGCCGCCACCGACAACTCATCTGGCTTTTGCGTATATTCGGCCGTTAGAGATGCGAACGGGCCGTGGTCTTCACCGCACTCCTTGCCACCATATATCCCCGTGAAGATGTTGGAATAGCCGCGGTCCATGTCGCCCAACACCAACTCCCAATCCGCCGGCGTCAGGTTTCCCGGAATTGCGTCGGAAGGAGCCGAGTTGGAAACGGCTGGTCCATTCAAATATCCCATCGAAGGCGACGTGTAATACCCATGCTTATCCATGGATACGGGAAGGCCGTGGTAGTTGTCAGAGGGTAGGCTGGTCCAGCTGGACGATCGAACGTGACGCTGAGAAGGATGGGGGCTTGATTCCGAGACGGTAGCCCGGCGTGATTGGGATTCTGGTTTGCTGGGCTCACTCGTTTTGCCATTAGGGGTGAAGCGGGATTTCAAGGCCTGGAAATGCTTTTTAGGCGACTTAAATGGCTTTTGCACAGGTGGTGACATAGCCTGTGGCTTATTGGATGAGGCATGCTTGTGGCTATCAAGAGAAACAAGTACAGTAGCCAAGGCGCTAAATTCTGCTGCAGCTGGGGACGACAGAGATTCAAGTTGATCGATGATTGTGCTGAGAATTTTCTGGCCCTCTTTGAGGAGCTTGCTGTCGCGCTTAAGCCCGATGTTCTGCCATAGGAGCCCCAGACCGCAGGAGTAAACCAGCTCCCTTCGGTTGATGCTAATGGAAAGACAGAGACGTCGCTCATCGAGCAGCTGAAGAATTTGAATGAGATGTTTGCTGCAATCAGAAGTCGACAGAACCGACGGTGAGCGGATATGTTCGTCACCGAAACAGACTGCAGGTCGATGGATTAAGGCTCGAATAAAGTAATATACAAGAGACTTTTTTTTTTTAAAAAAAAAAAGAGGTTAGCAACCATCAGATCGCGGGCATGTAGTAGAGTTATGGCTTACCAAAAGTGGCGAACGGCTGCTAGTGACATTTGTACTAGGCTTATCCTGAGAAAATTCCAGGCGAAGATGGGAGGGCAAGTTCTTGACCCAGTCGTCTAGATGACCTGCAACAGAGCGCATTTTTGAAACGGGAATCTCGTACCCTCCATCTGAAGGGTACAAATTTTCCAAGGCCCGGTTTAGAATCCTGGCTGCGGCAAAGAAAGCCAGCGCGCTTGAAATGCGAGTAGATTCGCCCGGAAGGGTCGGTAAAAATCCCGTTTCGGTAACATTTTCATCGTCGATGTCTTCGGGGAATTCCGTCCGTACATCCTCTTCACGCAGCAGGACAGGGAGACCCGTCAAAGCGGCGGTAAAGCTATAGTTTATGTGTTAGATCTGTTAAATTTCGGTGTCAAACCCTGGAGGATGATAGGTACATACCGATCGAGGACATATTGGCACCAGAAGACCTTCTTCCGAGTCTCTCCCACAAGTGGATTAGATGAACGGCACTTCTGGCTCTGGTGGAGCCTCATCTGGTGACACAAACTAATAGCAAGGCTTCGGTAGCGTAGAAGGCTGGTGTAATCGGCTTTGGTCATGCAGTACATTTGGGCCAAAACATAGCATTGTAAGGTCGAGATGGAGATATCGCCCGAAAGTGACTCGAGAGTGGGCGACCAATTGTCTTCAAAAAAGACAGGATCCTGGTTTGTTCTCGACTACGAAAACGGTGTTAGTTTCTGCAACTTCCGAGATGCTTTTGTGGGGGGTCACGTACAGTCGAAGCAAGAGCAGCAATGCCGAAAATTAAGTTCAGCTGCGTCAGGTTATGTTTATTGCCTTGAAGAGAGTCTGTGCTTGAGACGTATTGTTCATAGGCTTTAAGAATAGTGGGACGGTGGACTACTGGATACAGAGGAGCCCATTCTTGGAAAAAGATATTTATAAGTTGGTCAGTCACGAGCCGCGGGGCGGTTTTGATGGCTTGATCAAGGCGAGAATGTGAGATAGCGGGGGGTGAAACGGTCAAGGCCTGCGTTGATAGGTTTGGAGGTAGTCGACCTTGTTGCTTGAGCTTGTTGATAAAAGTATCTGGGTATATGTTAGTTACGAGGTTTCCTTCCTCCCATCATCATCTACCGTTCGAAGATAAAAAACCTACCACTAAAGCCGCGGGCACTCGAAATTGAATTTTGAGACTCGTCTGATTCGGTCGAATCCGAGGGCAATGGGACTGGGATCACCCCTTCGCCAGCATCGGTCGTGGTGGGTTTTGGTTTGGCAGGCGCTGGTGGCGATCGTGCAGAAGTAGCCGCTTTTTGTTGAGAGGAAGGCGAGAAAGAATGTATTCGGGACAGTACATCAATTTTCTCATCTTTCTCGTCCAAAAGGTCCTTTAGATCCCTAACTTCAGCCTCCAACGAACGCACTCGTTCCTCCAGGGATTCGGTATAGCCACGTGGGAAGGCTCGGCGGCTGAGCTTGTCGCTAGTCTTGCATTCGAAACCGACATTTGCGCATTGAGAGCAGCAAGGTCGAACGCCATCACAACGGATTTTCTTGCTGCGGCACCGATCACAGGCCTGGGCGATACGGCTCTGGGCACCGCCAACCTTGATCACTTTCATAGGCAGAATACCAGGCATGTTGGCTGGATGCTGCGGCGCATCTGCCTGCCGTACAAGGCGAGTTTCTTTCGGATGAGGTCGAATGCGGGGGAGGTGACCAGCTGAGGGGCACCTTGGTGAATAATAAAAGATGTCTGTGTATATATGTTATGCGATATGCAGGCCAGGTCCTAATATCGAGACGATGGCCAATATGTCGTAGTGTATATGCACGGAGGGGGAAATAGATAGATGTGAGTGGAGAGTATGAAGAATGAAAAAGGTCAAACCGGAGAAAAAAGGAAAGTAAATAGCAAAGCAACCACAAGGAGGCGAGTGTTGGATGTGGCGGTAGAGGGGATGAGGAAGGAGAGAAGAGATGATGATTGATTAGGAGAGCGAGAGAGTAGATGGTGGGCGGGACCAGCGAACACGAGGACAGACAACAGCCACAAATTCTGCGTAAGGCGGGCGTATTGAGTAATGCGGGTGACGGCTGACGGTACGAAAAGGGGGCCCGTGGAGACCCTCGGGTGGGGTCATGTGTTGGGCCAGTCACCCAATCATCACCGCTCTGAGTGGCCGGCTGCCTCCCAGATTCGCTGGAGCGGGGGATAGGCAGCTTGTGGTAATACCGTTACCATCCGACTCAAACTGTATACTCGATCAATCCCAAGGTTAAAAACTCTCTTTTGGCCCTCGGTAATTGCAATGGCCAATGGCTGCCTGGATTCATGTATAAAAAGGATATATACTCTGTATATCGGATATATTCCTACGGAGTAAAACATAATAGGCAAATCGTCTTCTATCCATTCACACTTGTTGGGATCGTATGACTATGGCCAAACCGTATTTCTCCCCCATATTAGGTGACATCGTAATCATTAGCCTATATCAGCCACTCCCTGTCTATAATACCTAGGTAATAATAGGAGATGGATTCCTCCAACAGCAGTCGACAGAATATATATGTTTTCTCCAGGATACAGTTCCTTCAACACCTCATGGGAACCCTGGCGTACTGTGTAGTACGTGGTACTAATAATAATGATGATAATACAGTTGGACTTTCGATAGTTCAGGAGGCTAGTACCTAGACAGACTGATCGAAATCATGCCCCGGTTTCGACGATCATCACCACTCCGAACCAGAAAAAGCTTTTCCCTGTTCCTGTGTGTCTCTCGGATAGAGAAGGACTCGTCGTGTCGACATCACACCTGCCCACCATATTTTCTCCCTTTCTGAAATGATGAAATGATGAAATACTAGGCGAACAAAATCAAATATCCCTCTGAATTAGGTATTTTATTTGACTGGATAAGCAAACAATAACTGTAATAAACCAAAATATCATAACCTTCCGATCATCTCCGCGTGTTCCGGGGGGTTTTTTTTCCTTATTTTTTTCCATTATCTTGAATAACATCAACATCCACGGTTAGGATTATTCAGTTTGCCTGAAACCGGCGGAATTCGCGGGGCAGAGCGGGTAGCTTTGTGCCGCCCTCTTTTCTTCCAAGCTGCCCCCGGTCTTGGCCATCCCCTTCGGCTACAACTGACAGAATACTTCCTGCTGGTCCGCGCAGCTTCGGAACCACTCATTGACTAGCCATAGTGTCTTATGCTCGCCACTTTTCCCGGCCGTTTGAGACTGGAGATTTCGCGGGGGATCCGACATTGATTGCCTGATGCACATACATACTACGTACTCCGTAGTTATCGATATGGACATCGGCTCTAGTATTGTGGGGGAAGATCCTCTAAGTGGAGTATTCAATTCATTACTTGGTTTGAAAAAAAAAGATAATAATAACAATAAGAATGATAATTTTTTTTCTCCCAAACAACAGACCTATAGAAATAGGGAGATTTCTCATGGTGGCCGAGAGTTTCCCGAGACATTGCAGTTGTGTGGAGATGGCGATCGTTCGGCCTTCTGGTTCCAAACGGGGCCACCATGTGCTGGTTGACCCAACCACAGCCATGGGACCAACAGTTTCATCTTGTTAATCATACTAAGTACGTACTACTATTCTTGAATTTCCTCATTTGGTATTAACAAGTTATAACTAGAGTTTGTTGCTGTACTACTCGATTCAGTAGTAGTACGCGAATGGCCCTATACGGTATACCTACATTGTTAGCAGGGATGCTGTTATAAGCAAAGTATAGGTACTATCAACAGAAAAACCTCATCCGCGGATTTCCTGCCACAATAGGGGGTTCTGCCAATTTCAGAAACCAGTCGCTTAACGCATAACCGCTTTTTCTAACCCAGTGCCTAGCAACGGCCAAGTTGTCAGGCAACATGTTCTCCTCCCCCCAGCCAAGGAAATCCGCTGTTCCCCAGACGACATTAAACCATGGTTGCCACATGGCATGATTGAGGCTAGAATGACTCGGCATGCTGAGAAATAATTTTTGTGAGACTGAATAATCCTGAGTCATGAATGGCCAACGTCATATAGCGGCCAAAATTTACTCGTAACCTTGGAAGTGTCTTCCAACCCCAAATGTTTGATCAATTGCGCGATGTAAATCCCTAAACTCTATCCTGCCCCCTAAACGGGATTGCCCCAGTTGGGGTAGCCGATCTTTGTCCTGATTGATGGGTCCAGGCTCCCCCCGCCATGCATAACCATCGCCCTGGGTTTGTTACTATAACACGCCGCTAATTATTAAGATTATAGTAATGACAAGCGCCTACAAGGTGGCAATTGAACTATCGTCAAGATTTTTTTTAAAAAGAAAAAAAAAAGATCTTGTCACTTAATTAGGTATATTGTCAAATTATGAGAAATCCTCTTCAATGTCGACTGACTGCCGGCTGAGGTATGTAGTTACCGCCTCTGAGGTCAGTAAGTCTTGTCTCTATACGGAATACGTATTAGTTATCCATAAGCAAGGCTTTCGGGGTCGAGTCATAGTTACGTCACGTACCTCTCCCATTAGATCTTCAATGGCGGTATCCAACAGCCTCTCCTCCAGAGCCCGCAGCTTATTCATCGTATCCAGCACATCAGCCCGGAAGAGCTCTCGCATATTCTCGTCTTGCTTGACTTCGGCAATCATTTCTTGAACTTCCCGAAGAATAAAGAGTTGTAGCTCTAGCCGTTCCAGGATAATCACCACAGCTCGGAGTCGAAATACATTCCACAAAGGATCAGCAGATAGGAGGGTTTGGATCTCATGGGAGCTTTTGACTTCTTCCGTTTTCCAAGTGACCACTAACTCCCTTTCCCCATCGTTATTTTGAAGTACCTTGAAATCTAGCCCATCCTCTTCATTGATACATGCCCACCAGACAAATGGACTATCCCAGGTTGTACTAAACTCCCCAGCCTCTGAGGCTAGGGAGGTACTGGACACCCGAACTCCAGGGGGGTCTTTGCAGAACGCCTTTTTCGCCATCCTCAATGGATCATCTTGCGGTATATCCAAGTCGAGGAATATCTGTTTTGCATCTTCCCTCTCTGTCTCCAGAAAGCCGTAGGAGAAAACCATCTCCGATGCGGGTTTATCATCGCCATAACTGCACGACCTCTGTCAGAAACACAAACCAATGTGGGTCACAGGATTATAACCTTACGAGATTGTCACTTCGTCACCGGCAGTCAATTCTTGACCCCAGCGTAGCTGAAGCACTGCATTTTCTTCCGTATCCTCTTCATATAATGCTTTCACACGGTCTTCCGAGGCGTGATTTGCCATGTCGATACAGGGAACCATGGCGTGTCCGCATCCGGGTAGGTCAACCATCCGCGACCGATAACAGGCATCGACATATTTCCAATCATCAAAGGTCATTTTACCCGTGTGTTCATCCCACCAAAACTTTTGACACCAAGGTATGTTTTCGGTCGATTGACGTAAATGTTCAAACTCGTTTTCTAAAGAGGTGATCTTCCCGTCTAAAGCCAATCGGAGCGATGTCCCACGTAGTAGCTCTAGTTCTGCTGGTGTGTAAAAAGATGGTAATTGGATGTAAGGTGGCATGTACTTTATATATTCGGTCCAAGGGTTCGAGACTCCGATTTTGTGAGGATCGCCTGCAAAATCGGGACACGAGTGGGTGATTTGCATGATGAGAAAGATCAATATCGCACCCCTTGCTGTCTGTACAAGTTAGATTTATTTGTTCTCTTAAGTAAGAAGTACGACGCCATATTTGATTTTATATTTGCGTTAGAATGAGCATATGGATAGGACTGAAACGTACTCTTCCAAAATCACCGACAGCTTCCAATGCCTCCCGAAGATGCTGATCGGCTTTGGCATGATTATGAACAAGCTGAAGCGAGAGAACCATATCAGATGGAATATTTAGAAGGATCTCCGGACTGGATTGTTCGCTCTCTGGGGGCTCGCTGCGCCTATCCTTCATCGCAACAATAGCCGACCCCTTGTCCGTGCCATCTCCGGCTTGAATTTTTTGGAAAGCAACCCCATTGACGGAAATGCCATTCAGCGTCGTCCAGGCGGACAATGTTTCAATCGGGAGATATTCTCGTTTCATTTTCCCCCAGTTCCAAGTTTGAGCTGTGGTTTCTTTCTTCTAAGCGGAGGAACATCATGTTTGTTCTTGCAGCTCCTGCGATGGGATGAGGTAGTTTATGACCCCGCTCTTATCGATAAGAACCATGGGTCCACCTGGCCCTAAGCCCTAAGTACAGACCTGATATGGTTGCAGACAACGATTGCAGCATCGCGACGTCATCGCATGGTAACCTCGCCGGCTCCTCAAATGAACCTCCAGCTGATAGACGTGGAAGAAATTGGGGAGATAAAAGCAGGCCACATGACATCCATGTACCTAACGACTAGTAATATTTGTCTATGATCCCTACTACCCTGTAGTACAATCTCACTGCCGACCAACACATGGACTGATTCCAAGCTATTACTATCATCAATTTGATTCAATTTTACCTACTATTATTCCATTCAATCTGAAATATGACTAGAAAGCCAATCTCAAAGCTTTACGGCATTCTTATCCCCCAGCCTCCATGCCCATTAGTACTTCCGCTCCAATCAGTGTGGCAACCCGCCGCATTGCACACCCCAAATAGCGTGCGCAACCGACTTAACAGCTCACTTTCAAAGGGATGGGAGGGATCCAAGGCAGAAGACCATACTGTCAATCGAGCAAAGCGGCATGACACTACAGACCCATCTACTGCTGCATCCAGTTCTGGTATGAAGGACAGGATGGAGGCAAAAATTAATGCCGATGACTCCAAGCCCCAGGGGACGACGGAGAGAGGAGGGTCAGAGCACCAGCGAAAGGCCAAAAAGGAGCATCCTAAGGCACCTGAACCCATAATTGGAATGAACGATGAGAGAGGTCGGGTACGTTTTGGTGTTTTGGATAATCTATTCTCATAGATTTAGGCCCCGAATTTGAAGAACCAGACTCGCTAATAGCCTCCCCCCCCTTTTTTTTTCTAGAAAGGTCAGTAACCGCGAATTCCGATCGCAGGTGTATGAACATGCAAATTTAGTCTCGGAGTAAAATTTAATATGATAAACAGTCATTCATTATTGGGGGCATTAGCTGTACATAAAGCTTGAATCTATCGGCCCGGCTTGAACGACAGGACCTATAAGGGTGGAGTTTGTTAGCGATTGGTCAACACAAAGAATTGTAAGGATATATTGGGAACATACATCGTGTTTCCCAACTTCCACAATCTCATCTTCTGAAACACGAATTCCGCCAACACCCTCAATGTAATTGATAGGTACATCACCCATCACTTTAGTGGCAACCTCGCCCACCGTGGTGTTCCTATGACTGTTAGAATGGGGATCAAAACAACGCTTCATAGTACTCACTTTTTAACCAAGACACAATCTCGGAATGCAGCAGACCCGGCCCCGGACGAGAATGTGTGGATGTTTCGGACCGGAAAGACCGGCACAAGCCCAAGCAGCTCAGCAGCTCGTGACAAACATTGTACAACCCCGGTAGATCCGAACCGGTAGAGCACCATGTCCTTCAGGTTCTCGACGCGACTGTTCTATTATTAGTACATTCCTCGTGATTATGATTGGGGCACCCTACCTCGTCAATTTCTCATCCATTTCCTTCAGTCCACCTCCATCGGGATCACCCATCTCTATGAGGTCTTCCCTTGTATCCAGGAATTCGCTGCCCTCTATGTATTTAATATACCCTTGCTTTGCTAATCTTCGGAGGAAGACCTCGGATATTGCGGAACAAAGTACTATCGTTTGAGGATCTTGCATTTTGGCGATTTTGCTGATGTTCTGTAGCTCGCTTTGTTAGTGAGGATACAAGAGAGCTGGTGAGTGAGCCTCGAACGAACCTTGTCTGCATCAGGATGATCAATCTTGTTCAAGGCAAACACTGTCGGGAACTTTTCGTCGATAAACGCCTCCACCACTTTTTCGACAGTCTCGTCTGACCACGCCTCTAGTGGCTCCTTTAACGCAATCCGATCTAAGCATCTCGCAACAGTGGACGATGTGCTTCCGTAACCAGAGAACTGACCCTGTAAGGTTTCCACAGCCGTCGCCTCTGATCAAGGAGTTAGCAAGTGTTAGAAAATTGAAATTAATCGCTGTTGTCACTGACTGATTGCCATATGTCTTCTTTTGATAGATCCCCTACTTGTAATTAGCCTTCGAACATTGGGAGTGAACATCGGAGCGAGCTTGCCATTTCTGCATTAGATTTCCTAGAACCCAGCGAACGATCTCGGACCGCAACCATTCGATATCTTGTGATGGGTCGTATCCTCGCGTGGCCTTCCCTTCCGCATCTGTAGTTCCGCTGGCATCCACCACGTGGATCAGAGCATCGGCATGGCGTAAGTCATCCAGGAACTTATTGCCCAGTCCTCGTCCTTGATGGGCCCCTGGGACAAGACCAGCAACGTCAAGAAGTTCGATAGGAACAGAACGCCGCCCTTCAACGCATCCTCCGTAATTTGGCTTGCATTTATCTGAAACGTCGTATCGCTGGCAAGCGCACTCTATCTGTAGGTATCCAATTGCACGCTGAGGGTCAATCGTAGTGAAGCTGGTTTGTACTGGTCAGGACTGGGATCTTGAAAACGGGTGTTTTGCGATCTAGATAGGGCGATTCGACTTCTATTGTAGTTCGACCTTAGAAAGAACTTACGGGAAGTTTCCTATAGACACAGGTAAAAGGCTAGTTAGCTTCCTCAATTGCAAACACCTGTGGCGAAATTAAACTTGCCAACTTTTGAAGAAGCGTCTGTCAAACTATTGAGGGTAGTGGATTTTCCACTTGATGGCTTCATGCCCCTCAACTCGGTCAGCGGCGTGTTATATCTTCGGAATGGGAGAACGACCGACCTTTCCAACCAGCCCAATCAATGGATCTCTAGGCATGATGCAAAGTCTAATAGCAGAGGAAGGTATATATAGAGAATTTGAAGGGAAAAGATCCTTTAACCAGATGTGTTTGCACTGGACGAAAAAATGCCATATTTTTGGCTGGCGGGGAAGTGACCAAATTCTGCCGTCTGCGAATAGTAGGCGGTGTGGGCCGCATCTCCGAACTGTGTATTTTTTTTATTTTTATCTTTTTTGGATCTGACATGTTGAGATGTAGATTAGGTAGTAGTACTAATTATTATAATATCCCTTAGTTGACCCCGAGTGCAATTTTGTCCCATGTATATTATCAACTCCCAACTAGAAGTTGTTCTTAATGGATGTTGGGCTTCCGGTACTAATAGCATGTCCACCTTCACCGTGTGATATCAATCCCTCTCACCAACGCTTACCCTTCAGAATGTGCTGACTGCAGGTGATGGACTACCTCATACTCAGCCAAGTATTCATGTGTAGTAGGTTCTCTTGATGGCACCCATTGGGAATAATTGGCTGTGCCCATTCCTACTGAAGACCACCTAGAATATGAACCAAGACGATACTGACATCTAGGTATTATATATTATAGCTGGGGCTAGATTCTCTCTCCACCTGAGGTTATCTTCTCAAGATTCCCGTGGGATATCTCAGATCTGACTAGGCTAAGCATCCGTCATCCGATTTCATTGCTGACTGCCAATGGGCGGATTTATGCAGTCATCTATGTTTGATTTCCCGGATGAGGTACCCATCACCAATTTCGATCGTCTCCCATGACTCGCTCTGGACCCACCATTATTGAAACCCACGTTGGATAGTTTTGTGATGCTCGTTTCAAGAGTGGACGAACTACCCAATTCGGCATTGATTAAGCCCCGATGCCTGCCTGATTCTTAGGGCATAGTCGGCCATCGGGAGGCCGAAATGCCGATACCGACTATAGATCAAGGCGGACCAAAAAAAAAAACAAACGTATTATTTCGGTCATCAAGGAGCGATCTTCTGCAAATTTATACTCCGGAAAGGCATCATCCGAAATCTCTGACATAAATCATCCCCCATAATGATACTAAAACTGACAGTCTCCAAAATGATAACTCTTGCTTTGCCTTATACCCTCTTCACCTACTCTGGTTTTGTCACCTAACATAGGAGAATATTCCTCAACCCTCAACCCTCAACCCTCAACCAATTTGATCGATTTTTCCAGACAGATCGGTAGTCCTTCTTGCTATCATTTGGAAAACTCTAGCGTGTGATCTTCCTGTCCCTTCGTCATGGCAGAGAAGATCGGCCCTCGCGACGCCCTCGCGCTCAAAGTGGAAAGCCATGAGCTCCACACCATAGCGGATAATGCAAGCTCCAGAGAAGTGCTGATGACGACGGTGGAAAGTCATGAAAGTGAATCTTCTAGAACTTCTATTGAGATGGACCACCCGGACATGGAGGCGCTGAAACGCATTGCGTCAAGTCGACACGGACGGACGCTCACGTCTTTTTCTACTTCCGGTAACGAGAATGATCCCCGCTTAGATCCTGCCCATCCAAATTTCGATCATCGACGATGGGCCCAAAGTATACTCAAGGCGCTTCATGAATCCAGAATCACACCGCAACCCCAAGGGGTCGTTTTCACTGACCTCGGAGTATCCGGCTCGGGGTCAGCCCTACAGCTTCAGGAAACATTGTTATCGCAGTTAATGGCACCATTCCGTTCAGCCACCAGACTCTTCTCTGGCGACAAGGTAATTTCGCGACGACAAATCCTTCACAACTTCGATGGACTTCTTCAAAGCGGTGAACTTCTCCTTGTGCTAGGTCGGCCAGGAAGCGGTTGCACGACATTTTTGAAAACAATATGTGGACACCTGGGTGGACTCAGACTCGAGCCTGCAAGCCAGATTGACTTTGAAGAGATTGCATTCAGGGATATGATTAAGCACCATCGGGGCGAGGTCGCGTACAACAAGGAAGTTGATGAGCATTTCCCGCACCTTACAGTTGGCCAGACACTCACATTTGCTGCCCATGCGAGAACACCACGAAGGCGTATCGATAACATAACCCGTGAGGAACATGTTGATACGGTAACGAGGGTTGCTATGTCTGTTTTTGGCCTTTCACATACATACGACACCAAAGTTGGAAATGACTTCGTGCGAGGAGTGAGTGGGGGCGAACGCAAGCGAGTCAGCATTGCAGAGATGTTCCTGTCTCGTTGCCGGATTGGTGCTTGGGATAATAGCACCCGTGGACTCGATGCAGCGTCTGCCCTCAAGTTTGTCAGGTCACTTCGTCTTGCCGCTGATATGACCAATTCTTGCCATGCGGTGGCAGCATATCAAGCCTCGCAGTCTATGTATGACCTCTTTGACAAGGTTATAGTGCTCTATGAAGGCCAGCAGATATATTGGGGCCCCTGTGATCGTGCAGTGTCCTACTTCGAGGAAATGGGCTGGCAACGACCGGAACGACAAGTTGCCGGTGACTTCTTAGCTTCTATCACCAATCCCGGAGAACGAAGAGCACGCCCAGACATGGAGAAAAAAGTACCACGCAGTCCCAGTGATTTCGTGCAATATTGGAGATGCAGCCCCGAGTATAAGGACTTGCAGGCCCAAATTGAAAAGTATAGACAAGAACATCCTCGTGGCGGCACTGAGGCGACAAAGTTCCGATTGAATCATGAGCAGGAGCAGGCCCGTCATACAAGACCAGGCAGCCCCTATCTACTTTCAGTTCCAATGCAAATTCGCCTCTGCCTTGTCAGGGCTGCACAGCGAGTGCGGAATGACCTCCCAACCGCATTGTCTCCAGTGGTGGTGCAAATAATACTCTCTCTGATTATCGGCTCGATATTTTACAATTCTCCCAATGACAGCAGTGCATTTTTCCAGAGGGGCGCTGTCATGTTCTTTGCAGTCTTGATGAATGCATTAATCACCATCAATGAGATCATGCAGCTGTATAGTCAACGCCCTGTCGTGGAAAAGCACGCTAGTTACGCATTTGTCCATCCGTTTACTGAAGCTCTCGCCAGTATTCTGGTTGACCTACCGATCAAATTGTTACGGATCTCTATCTTCAGTATTATTCTCTATTTCCTGACCAACCTGCGTCGAGAGCCGTCACAATTTTTTATTTTTTATTTAATTCTGGTCTTTACGGTCCTAACAATGTCGGGACTTTTTCGAACGTTGGGGGCACTTACACGAACAGTTGGGCAAGCTATGGCTATTGCTGGAGTTATTGTCTTGTGCATCGTGGTGTATACCGGATTCACATTACCACAGCCAATGATGCATCCATGGTTCTCATGGATTCGCTGGATCAACCCTGCTTACTACGCTTTCGAGGGACTGATAAGTAATGAGTTTCATGGTCGAGAATTTAGCTGTGCGTCATTGATTCCAAGCTATGGAACTGGGTCAGCGTTCATTTGCTCGGCTGTTGGCGCAGTAGCTGGAGAACGGTTTATCTCTGGTGATACATTCATTGAGACAAATTACTATTACTCTTACTCCCATTTATGGCGGAATGTTGGCATTGTTATCGCCTTCATGGTCTTCTTTACCTGCACATATCTGGCTGCATCGGAATATAATACCGGCGACCAGTCCAAAGCGGAAGCACTGGTTTTTCGACCAGGTCATATTCCTTCGACGTTGCAAGGCCGTACCGACGACCTGGAAAACGGAAGTACCCCTGATAAACTTGAATTGCAGGATACCCAAGAAGCTATTCATTTTCCCGAGCAGAAAGACATCCTTTCCTGGAGAAGCGTCAACTATGAGATTCCTGTGAAAGAAGGAACCCGCCGACTCCTTGATGATGTTAATGGCTGGGTTAAACCCGGTAGTCTGACTGCTCTCATGGGGGTTTCAGGAGCCGGGAAAACAACACTTTTAGATGTCCTGGCACAGAGAGTTTCCATCGGCGTTGTCACTGGAGATATTCTGGTGAATGGGGCTCCGTTGGCCGCCAACTTCCCACGAAGAACTGGATATGTACAGCAACAGGATCTTCATTTGGAAACCACAACTGTCCGCGAAGCTCTTCAATTCAGTGCTATTCTCCGACAGTCGCGGTCCATCCCGAAGGAAGACAAATTTACGTATGTTGAGGAAGTAATCAAACTCCTGGGCATGCAGGATTTTGCGGAAGCAGTTGTGGGGTCTCTTGGCGAAGGGTTGAATGTACAGCAGAGAAAGCTACTAAGTATTGGAGTTGAGCTTGCAGCAAAACCTACGCTCCTAGTGTTTCTCGATGAGCCAACCAGTGGCTTGGACTCTCAGAGCTCCTGGACAATCTGCGCTGTCCTTCGACGACTGGCTGACCATGGTCAAGCTGTGCTTGCAACTATCCATCAGCCGAGCGCCCTGCTATTCCAGACCTTTGACCGTCTGCTGTTTCTAGCTAAAGGGGGGAAGACCGTTTATTTCGGCGACATTGGCTCACAATCCAGCATTCTTCTCGAATACTTCCAGCGTGCCGGGGCCAGGTGCTGTCAGGAAGCCGAGAACCCTGCAGAATACATTTTAGAGGTTGTTTCTGGCGGCACTTCTGATTTAGACTGGGTTCAAGTTTGGAGAGAAAGTGCCGAGTTCAAGGAAGTTCAGTGTGAACTCGACAAGCTTCAATCGTCTCGTGGACAATCTTCCTCGGGTCCTCACACCGATGATGACGATAGTGATGCTGAATTCGCAATGCCTTTACGCAGTCAGCTCTACTTCGTCCTGCGGCGTGTTTTTCAGCAATATTATCGCCAGCCGGAATACATTTACTCCAAATTTATCCTAGGTATTGTCTCCGGCCTTTTTATCGGCTTTTCCTTCTGGAAATCCGACAACACGCAACAGGGATTTCAGGACACTCTTTTCAGCATTTTTCTCCTGTGCACGATCTTTTCCACCCTCGTCAACCAGATCATGCCTAAGTTCGTTATGCAACGCTCATTATATGAGGTCCGGGAGCGGCCGTCCAAGGTCTATTCGTGGAAGGTCTTTATCCTGTCGCAGATGTTGGTGGAGGTACCGTGGCAGATTGGGCTGGGAGTCTGCTCCTGGGCGTCATTCTATTTCTCCGTGATCGGGGCTGGTCAAAGTGCTGAGCGACGAGCACTGACGATGCTGTTCATTGTCCAGTTCTACGTATATGCCGCGAGTATGGCGCAGCTAGTTGTGTGCGCAATCGGCGAACCGACCCTTGCAGCCATGTTAGCGACCCTGATGTTCGGTCTTTCCTTCATCTTCAACGGAGTTATGCAACCACCGTCCCAGTTACCCCGTTTCTGGATATTCATGTACCGTGTCTCCCCATTCACTTACTATATTGGTGGGATTAGCGGCACCGCCCTTCATGGACGCCAAGTAGAGTGCGATGCGCGAGAGCTGCGGGTCTTCGACCCCCCATCCGGCCAGAGCTGCACAGAATACCTTGCCCCGTATATTGCCAAAGCAGGTGGTCAGCTATACAATGGCAATGCTACGTCTGGTTGTCAATACTGCGCCATGTCCTCTGCCGATGACTATCTTGCGGCGCGAGAGATTTACTGGGGGGATAGGTGGAGGAACTACGGGATCTTCTGGGCTTATTTTGTGTTTAATATCTTCTGTGCAATTGCTCTATACTACGTGTTTCGAGTGAGGAAGTGGAACGCCCCGAAGGGAAAGAAGTGAAAGGGCTATCCAAGGGAAGGGCATGGATACTCCAAAAAAAAAAAAATATCTTGCTATAATCTTGCTACATGTCAGTTGCTGTTTGCTGTTTGCTGTTAGAAAACAATTCCAAAAAATATATGCAGCGTTTAATTAAATCTGAACCAATTTTTACTTTTTTATATGGATTGCTGGCAGAAGTAAAGCATGTATCATATAGAGATAGAGATAGAGAATGAACATCGAGGACTATAGTTTCTCTCTCTCTCTCTCTCTCTCTTCGATGTCCTCCTTCATTTAATCTGATTGTCGCTTCTCTACATTTGTATCCAAAGAGAACACCTCGTCGTCGTCATCATCATCGTCCTCCGCATGGACCAGACTGATGACGACCTCTTCCAAAAAGTCATCGTCTGCCAGATCATACTCGTCCTCGACATCTTTCAACACGCTTTCCCGTTGCGCGCGAATCCACCGTCTCCAGACCTGATTCAATCCTTCGACAACCCCGACTCCCACAACGGCCACCCACACAATGGCAAACAGGATGATCACCAGTGCCAAGAGCCGTTCGGCATAATTCAGCGACTGGATCATCGCGTACGCAGTAGACGATTTGTCCATGATGGCCTTGCCTGCGCTTTCCTTGCTCCACGTTTTAAATTGAGATGGAGATATGGAAGTCGCGCAATTGTGCACCTTGGACGAAGTGAAAAAGCCGTATGGTTTCCGTAAGAAGTTGGCGGGAGGATGGGCGTCGTGGTGGTCGCAGAATGACTGCTGCGGTGGAGTGGTGACACGGGCTTTTTCATCCTGGTTCGATGGGAGAGAAGTGGGATTCTTTTGGTTTTTTGTCCAGGGTTTTCTTTGAATAAGTGGATTTGTCTTCCTTTTCTAGACCATGCAGACAGAGGGCTTATTCACATGAACACACCTTCGTTATCGGGCCTTCCAGAGGCAGTGAGACATGATGGAGTCTGGCCAACGGCGCAGAGAGGGCGACGTGAAGTGCACTGAAGAGCACAAGCATCTTATAACAGTATTGGGGGATCATCATCATCCGGATCGCCTGCAAAAAATTGAGGATATCGAAGAGAGGGAAATGGATATGATCCGGGCTGAAATCCCACGGCTCTTTATACGTACGTCGACTGACCGACTGTCAATGGATCCGTCCTTGCATAGCTGGAAGAGCTTCTTTTTTCGATCTATTGCATGGATGTGACAGGTCACCTCTACCGTCCCTTACCTTGAGAACTAAGAAGAAGCCAATTCGAAATAATGGGGATAGATGACCACCAAAAAGAAAAGGGCGAACGAAGGCTGCAATTATCATCGACTTGGAATACATAAATATCCCCCTTGCCTCTTTCTGCTGAGATAGAGAGGGAGACTTTGGTCTTATGGACATATTGCGGAAGCCATGTTGTTATATGATGTATCAGAATGCACTACGGGCGAGAGAATTGGTATAATCTGAATTTTAGATTCTCACACTTCCTGCCTTTTTTCATACACCAGATTGAGAACGCCGGATTTGCAACGGACATATCATGAAAGATCAACTCATGAGCACGTCCCAAAAGGCCAAAACCCCCCAAAGACATGCACTGCCTTGTCAGGCGAAAAAAGGGGAACTGTACAAGTCATAGCAAGCGACAAGACGCAAAAACAAACCCTTATAATTAAGAAAAAGGAAAAAAAAAAAAGAGGAAAAAAAGGAAAGAAAAAAAAAAAGAAAGCACAGGCTAGACAAGACCTCTACAGGTTCGCCTTCTTAGTTTCCTTCTGGGCGAGAGCAACCAGTTCATCATAGACCTTGCTGAATTCCTCATCGTCTTCGGCGTTCTTCTTGCCCTTGGCAGTCGACTTGGGCACAACCATCGTCACACTGGTGGGTCGTTTCGTAGCAGCAGAGTTACCGAGCTCGGCTCGAGATGTGACGAAAACATAGGGGATACCGTGATCTTCGCAGAGAACAGGGATGTGCGAGATGACATCCATGGGCGAGATATCGGCAGCAAGGATGACAACTCCGCTAGGGGTGCTGATAGGGGCGTTGGGGGCAGGAATGGGCGACTTGCGAAGAGCCTTGACGACTTCCTTAACACCACGCTTGAGGGACTTGTTGACGGCAGCTGTCAAAAAAACACGACTATCAGTATACTGCAACCATGGGAAAAGAAAGAGGGAGGGGGAGAAGGATTGTTGGAGGGGTTAGCTCGAGCCATAGGCGCAGCTTCTGATGACCATGGAAATTCCAATTCATCCCAACCAAGCAAGATGGAAGAAGAAAGAGTGTATATAACAGTTTAATGACATACCCTTCTTTACGCTCTTGAGAACCTTCTTCGCCGACTTGTCCTCCACCAGAGGCTGTGCGAATGGAACGACAGCGCCGACAGGGCGACCATCGATCTCCATCACCTCGGCCTTTTCGCCATTGACAGAGACATCAGCAGCCTGATCAAGACCGTCGAGAACCTTGGTAGTAAGTTCCTTCTCAACAGCATCGGCCAGAACAGTCTTGTCCTTCTTCTCCTTCTTGTCCTTCTTGGTGCTCTTGTGGATGCCGTCCTTCTCCGCACGCTTCTCCTTCTTCTCGCGCTTGTCCTTCTTTTCGGTCTTGTCCTTTCCCATTGTGAGTTCTGAGCTTAACGCAAGTAATTGATAGGGAATAAAGTCGAGAGGGAGGCGGGGGGAGGGGGGGTAGTTCGCAAAATAAAACTGGAGGAATGAATGAACGAATGCAAAAATGGCCGTAGAAAATCGAAAACTTCCAAAATTTCGGCGCTAGTCCTGTTTGGGTCTTCCAGCTTGCCCCGGGCGGTGAGGCGGATGACTCAGCCGGTCTGTCCCAATTGGGATGCGATGCGCTCGGCCTCACAAACAACAGACGACTACAACTCCCTCGGTCAGGGTGACGATGAATTCAAGTAGGAACTCACGTCCCTCCTGGGGCTCTCCGCCCGTGCCATCTTCCCCTCTGTCTATTCCCCCGGCCCCGAGTGTTCTACGGCAATCCGTCCGTGCCACGTCCCAACCCCAGAAACCCGGTAAGTCCATCTTGCTATTCACCACGAGGGAGTTCTTGCGGCTGACAGGCTCTCGCAGACTTCGAGAAAGACGAACTGCGTGTTGAAGTGAATGCCTTGCGTTATGAAGTCGAAAATCACAAGCAGGAGCAAGAGTTGATGGTATTGCGCCATGAAAAAGAGCTTCGGGATCTACAGTTAAAGGCGGATGCAGACTTTCGAAAAGCTCAGGTTCGTTACCTTTTCACCATACATTTATCGTCACTGTACGGCCCTCTGATACTTCTTTCACCTCTAGGCCGCAGAATCCACGGGAAATCGCGCCAATCTCAAGAGTGAAGCGCTCGCGAAGGAGCTGAAAGATGCCCAAGAATTGGCGTTGAACGAAAAGGTTGGTCTCGAACGGAAAATCAGGACCGTCCAGGATCAGAATCAGAGCCTGCAGGAAGAATTCGATGATACCAAGGAACAATTACTTGATCAGGAGAGACACTTCAAGTACCAGATAACTGAGCTGGATACAATTCGCTTGTCACTCCAAAGCACAATTGAAGAGCTGCGAAATGATCTTGAGCAGACCAGAAATGAGACGAAGGCTTTCCAAGATAAGTTGGCCGAACGGGAGGTCGACGTCGCCAATCTGGAAACCGAAAATATTCGTCTCAAGTCTGAAGGGAGTGATGCAGAGTCATTGACTGTGCTCAGAAGAGAACTCTCCGAGCAAGTGAACCATATCAGAAATCTAGAGGCCACGAACCGGGAATACGGTGCCGAACTCCGACATCTTCGTAAAGCACAGAAGAATGTCGAGGTGGTAGAAGAGCAGAAAAAGTCATTAGAGAACCAGTTGCAAATGATGAAGTCAGTGGAAGCGGAACTGGGTTCCTGCCAGATCCAAAAACAGATCCTCGAGGATGAGCGAAGCTCATGGACCAGCCTTCTGCAAGATAATGATCAGCCAGCGGAATTTGACTCTCCCGAGGCAGTGGTCAAAGCTCTATTGCAGCAGCGCATTGAAAACGCGTCTCTAGTGGACCGACTGGGCAACGTTGAGGCGCAGTTTTTGGAGAAAGACGAGTTGATAAAGAGCCTTAGCATGGAAAGAAGTAATCTACGACAGGAGGTTGAAAAGGTTCGCAGCACGGCTGCGGCTGCGGGGGGCGCGATGGCCGAAAGCCGCATGAAGGCAAGACTGGAACGTCAGCGAGCTCTTGCCGTCAAGGAAGTCGAGTATCTTCGCGCGCAACTGAAGACGTTCGATACGGAGGAGATGACCATGAATGCGGAACAAACCAACTTCGATGAACATAAATCCCAACAAATCACGAATTTGGAGAAGATGATCGATGAGTACCGAACCGAACTAGAGAAAGCCCATGAAGAGCTCTCTACGCGCGAGCCTGCCCAACCAGAGGACTCACAGCCACGGGGCATAAAGCGGCCCCTTTCCCCTGCTGAGAGCGATGCTGAAAACGAGCGGCTTTCGGTCCTGACTCGCAAGAACAGAACCTTACAAGAGTCACTCTCCAAGAACGAACAAGCCTCTACTCTTCTCCGTCGGGAACTCGAGGCCACCAAGTCGCAGCTCAGGTCTGTCAAGGCCAAGTCGCGTACGCGTATTCTCGAGTTTCGTGATAACCCTACTACGCAGGCAGAGAATCTTAAGCTCTCCACTATCACTACACTCAAAGCCGAGAATCAGGATCTACTCGCCCAACTACGGGGAAACCCCCTGAGTGTCAAGGTTATCCCCGTTAGCGCTCTGGAAAGCATGAAACTCGAGGTCCAAGACATGGAGCGCGTCGTTGCGGATAAGGAAAAGCGCATGCGCCGACTAAAGGAGATTTGGACCGCCAAGTCCTCGGAATTTCGCGAAGCCGTTGCCTCGTTGCTGGGTTACAAGCTCGACTTCCTCCCCAACGGACGCGTACGCGTCACATCAATGTTTCATCTTTCGCCAGCTTACAGGCATGGCGACGGGGATGCCTCGTTTGACGCACAGGGCCCCGGCAGCATGGGTAATGGAGAGGAAAACTCCATTATTTTCGACGGAGAGAACGGTACAATGAAGATCTCGGGCGGGCCCAACAGCCTCTTTGCGATGGAAATCAAACCTCTGATCAAGTTTTGGGTGGAGGAACGGAAGGATATTCCTTGCTTTTTGGCTGCCATGACGCTAGACTTTTACGATAAGACAACGCGAGCCACTCGAATGTAACCCATTGATCTCGTTCAATCATCCATATCGAGATGATTTTCTTGATCTTTTGAACTCTCTGTTTCGCTAGCTGTTCGATTCCCCGGCACAGCTCTCTCATGTGCCATGTTGTTTGCTGTGTCTTTCTCTCTCCTGTCTACAGCCGAATTTGTTTATTTATTATATTGGGCAATGGGTTTCCTTTTTCCTTGTTTAAAACAAACATCAATCTGGAAATCAAGACCATCTATCATGTATTTTAAGTGGATATGAAGCATCTTGTTCGAGAAAATCTACGAAAGTGGCGCTGTGCTATCTTTTGGCCGATATTGATAGGCGGAAAACATTTATTTACAGATCCATTAGCATACGTACTTTATCCTGAAATGTGAGTTAAGGCAGAGAACGAATCGGGATAAACAGAGATGAAAATATTATGCGGTCAAAAAAAAAGAAGGGGAGAAAATTGGAGACAAGGGAAAACAAGACATGCTTTCACAAGGACAAAAGGACAAAAGGTCAAATAGACAAGAACAAAATGAGCATGTTGGAGTGAAAAGGACTAAAAGGTGCCAGGGCTAAGATGTGCGAGGCTGGGAGAAGATCTTCGGTCTTTTAAGCCTTGGGTAGGACCTCGGATATAATAATACCATAGAGCTGAAGCTGTTTGGTACCAGCTTGTTCAATCTTCGAGATCTCAAGATGAGACATATTTACCTCCAACCAGCTTGCGCGCTGTTGGAATCTGGGTCCATTCCAAGGAAGGCGGGGAACCGTCATCAGCGAAAGGGTCATGTCCCCTTTGCACAGAGTCCGAAGCAGCACTGATCCCCAATCGGGAACCAGCATCAGCCGAGTGCATCTCGAATTTGGCTTCAACTGTTCCCTTTCGCGGCCAGCTGTTTAATGTCGTAAACCTAACCAAGAACTTTCCATCGGATCCAGTCTTAACTTCGAGTTCAGGGAGCTTCCAGGTTACCGAAGAGTGTTTGCGCCGGAATGAAGCGCCGGTGTTCGGGTACATCACGGCATTTGTAGCATTAGCCACTTCCCGGCCTTCTTCAGGCGTCGTATCGAGGTTTACTGTCAAAGCTAGATTTCGGAGAATAACCGATTCCCTAGACACAGAAGAGGCAAAGGATGGATTCAACGAGTAGAACACAATCGCACTAGCCTGATGTTCTTCCATGTTCCATGCAGGTTTGAAGATAACCGGACAGTAGGTGGACGCATCAGATGCATCGATGTGAAGCTGATATTTGAAACCCACTGTTGGCGAAGGACGACAAATACTGGCCAGTTGCACGGTGTACTGGCCCCTTTTTTCGTCTTCTTTTTCTTCACTCACAAAGTGGGGATTCGCGGCGACTTTCTCGAGGACCTGGAAGTTATCAAGCTGAATGCGAGTGTTGTCGAAAGGAACACCTGGAATTGCATTGTATGCTAGAGCGAGTTCACCGACAACAAAGGACTTGGTAACTGCGCCCTCCGAAAACCATGCATTGACGGTCTCTATGATAGACGCATTCAGACCAGGTTCATGCAACTCGGGGTGGGAGACAGGGCCTGCAATGCTATGCAGGGTATGAGATGAACGGACAGATGTTGTATCCGAAAGAGTGTGCTCGTCCGTCGCAGTACTAGGGGAGGTGACATGCCTTGTCGGCACAGATGGCGAGGTTGGTACAGATCCTTCGGGATTGAAAGGCATAGTGGGGGCTTCACTACCCATAGGCGGGGGGTTAGGAATGAAAACTGTGTTACGAACGTCGCGTCGCCCGCGCAACGTGCCAGTGTTCCGTCTGATGCCACTGTGCTGGGCTCGCTGTATGAGAGTCAGTCAGAGGTGCTTGCATAGAGTACTATAGACAAAGACACTTACCAATCTCAACTGATTAGCCATATCATCCATAGCCTGTTTAGCTTGATCTTCATCTTCAAAAATAGGTTGGTCACGGATGGTCAAGTTCATGCCAGATTCTTCCAAACTATGATCAAAAGGTCAGTCGGTAATTTTTTTTTCAATCCCAACTAGAGGCCGTATTTACCCAGCTGCTTCTCTCTGCGCTCGCGTTATATCGTCGATACTCTGTGGCTTTTCCGAGAATCCTTCTGAATCGACTTGTGCCTATTTTAATGTTAGTCAACTGATTTTGTTCATGTCCGTTTGTAACATACCTCATTGGCCGTCTGGTTCGCTGGGCCTGTTCCGACTGGCGGTGCTTCATGAGATGTGGCTCCATTTGTAGCCGGCCGGGGCGGTTGCGAAAAGCCACCAGAAGATGCAGTACCAAGGCCTTCTCGTTCATGGGACTCGCTAGGCTGGCGTATGGACTCGGTATGGCTTTCTTGCGTGGTTAACGCGGTTCCTGGCCTATCTGCGCCTGACGAGGAAGCCTCCGGGATCTGCGCGTCACGAGAATCGGTTCTCTTGAAAGAAGCAAACGGACTACGATGCTTCTTATCCGAGAAAAATGCGCCTCCGGATGAATGAACCACACTCTTTCTCCTGTTCATTACAGTTCCCAGTCGCTTGAGACCACCTAAAGGCGTGTGCCGGGGTTGAGGCTCGGGCGCTATCATGTTACATTTTAATTAGAAGGCGATAGCCTTTATAATTTCATAAGGGCCGTATCACTCACCAGGTGGAGCGGGCGATTGAACACGTCCAGATGTCTCTGAGCGTTGACTCGCCGAATCATCTTGAAAGCGTGGCGGCGGCGCAAGAGGTGCAACCGGGGGGGGAGAAGCTTGCTGTGCTCTTGGAACAACCGGTCTTCCTCCATTGACCTTGGCAGCAAACGTCTTGATTTCGTCTGCGGTCTCGACGTTCAGAAGCACATTCAGGCAGCTCTCTGCCGCCTGCCGACAGCGCTCAACTTGGTCGGTTTCATGTGTCTCCAATTGGGTGAGGGCATCGCGGAGATGGTTGAGTCGGGTCTCATCGGCTGCCTGGAGCTGCTCGAAAACGAACGGCGCACGGGAATCCCATTGCTGTTTAACTTCCTCATTGGCTGCGACCGCACTGGCTAGCTTGTCCGCACCTTTGGGACCTTTATCTCTAGCCTTGTCTACTTTCTTTTGCGACGCCTCCAAGTTCTTCGCCAGGCTCGCAAGATCATTCTGGACGCCAGGCATCGATGCCATATCGCGGTTTTTGTTATGAAATTCACGTAGAGGACGCTCTACATCCGCGTCGATCTTCGATGCGAAGGTCTCGTGGGAAGAGGCCACGATTTCGGCGGCATTGATGATGCGTTGCCATGGTATTTGGAAGATCCTGTCGGGCCCAGTTGGCCACATGTTAGTCATATTATGCAGCGTATAATTATTTTCATGACAGTTTTGCCTTAACTTACCCTAGCGCGGCGCCGTTATCCAATTGTGGTCGTGTCGCAAGTTTCCGTAGCCCTTGAGCATAGGCGTCCTCGACTCGACGTCGTTCCTGTCGGAAGATAAAACGAATCAGTTGGGGGCGGTTCCGTAAATACGGTAAGATTCAAGGTTAGCAGTTGTACCTGCAGCCAATCCGCAATGTCTGCATGGACTTTGTTGATCAGACGAATGCGATCGTTGAGGACGGTTGTCGCTTGGCTGGGTTGCAAAGAGGCCTAAAATGGAAGAAAGAAGTGCATTGTTAGATCCCAATGGCGAGTATTTAGAAACAATCATAAGTTGCCTAATTTTAGAGATGGGAAATGAAGGTTAGATCACATACCAGCAGTGCTGGATACTCCTGCCGGGAGAGTTCCATCTCGAATACAACATAGATCCGCGGTTACAGACAGGAGAGGGGGCGCATAGTCAGGGGAAGGTAAGATCAGCTTCCACCAGACAATCGATTGGCCACAGATGAGTGCAGGACGAGAGAAGAGAGAAGAAATTGGGGGGGAGGGAGATATACAAGCCGAGAGTGTGCGACGAAGAAAGAGGAGAAGGAGGTACGTACGTATCGGATGGGGATGGATGACGATGACGGGTGGAAGGAGTGGGTGGCTGACTAACCACGTTGTTATTATGGTTGGTTATGTATGGTTGCCACGTGATCGGTAGCTATCTCCTGGCCGAACACGGGTTAGCGCCCGACGTCACATGGGGTCTGATCATGCTTTCATCAAATCAACACTTAAGAGGTATGTAACGGGTGTTTTGGTGTTTCTTCATTTTTCTCCAACACCATGACTTCTTCCTCGGATTGGAAAAAATTCCTTGGATTCTCAGACCGATTGACTGCCATTCAATCTCTGTCAGATTGATCCTCCCCCTCCTCCCTGTGTGACCCGTTCGTCATCAATCTAATCTTCTTTAGAACTACCGCATACCAGTGTACCTCGTCCTCTACTGCTTTCAGTGATGCTCAATCTCGAGCAAAACTAGTTGAGAATGACGCTTATGGCCATGCCACCTCCAAGGTGTGTGCTTGTGTAGTCCATATCTCAAAGACAGTGGTATTCAACGAATTCATACTCATGAATCTCTACGTAGGAAGAATATGATGGCCTCTGCCAAACCGCAATAGATGCAGCGGAGAATACTAGCTCGGCAGGTTCCACTATCAGCGATCCTATTCAATCGCATCAGCACCAGGATCAAGAAAATTGGAGCTCCGGTGAGAAGATTGGTCCATATCAATACTGTCTTCATCACTTTGATGGACTCCACTCCACCATCTACAAGTCAAAGCGTGAGGACAGGTCTCTTGTTGCGGTCAAAGTGACAATACCCCATCTATTAACAGCTCCACATGATGTCTACCTGGAGGCTCGCTTCTTACGGGAGGCCGCCAGCACTCATGTCGTACCCTTACTGGACACCTTGAAAGTTGATGGAGGAAGGTTTATCCTAGTGTTCCCTTTTCTCAGATATGACTTTGAGCATTTGCTCCGACGAGACATGTTGACCGCCACCCAGGTCAAATCACATTTGGGGGACATGTTCAGTGCATTGGAACACCTCCATGAGTTAGGAATTGTTCATCGGGATATCAAGCCCTCCAACATCCTGATGGACTCGCCGGAAGGGCCAGCCTATCTGGCTGATTTTGGCATCGCGTGGAAAGAGGGATACAACCTGTCTGAGCCATTCGATCAGAAAATCACTGATGTCGGGACCACTTGTTATCGCCCACCAGAGATATTATTTGGATACCGAGGCTATGGGACCACTCTTGATCTTTGGGCAGCGGGTTGTGTAGTAGCGGAAGCAGTGGGTGTAGGACATAAACAACTGTTCGATCCTGGCCCAGTTGGTAGCGATTTGTCTCTTATTCGGTCTATCTTTACGACACTGGGGACTCCCGACGAGGAGACATGGCCTGTACGTATTCGAATTCCACTTCCTTTGTCCCCTCGGAGTAATTCGATCATCGCATATTGACATTGGTGGTACAGGAAACAAAGACACTTCCCGATTGGAGCAAGGTGGAGTTCTATAAATATCCAGCCAAACGGTGGGAGGACATCCTCCGAGGAGCACCTTCAAGCGGACGTGATCTAGTGAGCAAGCTGGTGCATTATGAAAGCAGCGAGCGCATGTCTGCTCATGAGGTATATACTCCGAATGACAACGTCCAGGGGCTATTTGGTTAGCACGGTCATGACTAACACGTCGATAGGCTCTGAGACATCCATATTTTTCTACACTTTAGGGCAGCTCATTCTCACGTGATACACCGTACATATAAGTTCAACCCAGGCAACCATTGGGCCAGCTGAGAAGGATTAATATATGATGAGATGAATTAGGACTAGTACCAGGCGGATTGTCGCGCATTGCAATCTATTTGGTGTCCCACCAGCACCCGCCGGTGTTTCAGCCTTCCGACGGTGGAAATTCCAGAGGGAGACTGGCCAAACCAGAATCCGATCCCTGCTGGACTCATCGACTATATTATTAATATTATTATTTTTAATATTCTCATTATTATTGATGGGGTGTCAAAGCAACGGCCGAGGCGCAGTATGGTCATGTCAGTTTCATCCTTCCAACTATGGACGGAGTACACCCACATCCGCCCTGAAAGACGATCGTGATTCGAGAACGATGAGTAATCCGATGATTGTATGATTCTTGCCATCCCCTGTTGGACTCGCGTATTGATGGGAGGATCGGTTCTTGAACAGCCCTTTTAGTCTTGTGCCCCCGTTTCCATTCCCGTTCATGCTTATCGTTTTTTTAATTTTTTTCCCCTTTTTCTTCCCTTCTGACCTGGTTTACGATTTCGCGTCCCTTCTATCGGAATGTAAATTGAAAGGAGGAAATGTCCATGTATAGGGCTCTAGATCGGATCGCCATCGTCACAATCCATGTGGCTGACTGACTGGGAATGACGCATGAATTTGACTTTTTTTTTTTTCCAACAAAGGCTGAGGAGAGACTAGGTTCAAGGAGGGAAATTGTGCGAGGCGAGATGGTTGTGAGCATAAAAGCCAATCATGGCTTACAACTGACCAGGGACCAGTGGGGGCCACTAAGAAGGGGGGGAGTTGGGGACTTGGCAGGTTATCAAGAAGAGGGTTTATTTATCTGTTTTGTTTATTTCTTGGATGTTCTTATTGATTTTTTTTTCTTCTTTTTTTCTATCTCTAGTAGTCGTAAGCACTTACATCTACTGGAATCCATATTCAATTTATAAAGGGGGCAATAAATCACATATTCATCCATGAAAAGAATCTGACAGAGAATTCATCTCTGGGGATAAGAATAGAATAAATAATATGCGGCACTTCCGGCACACTAACAGTTGAAGCTGCTCGTGTTAGTTCGCCCATACCGTCACAAAACCAGGAACCGTACCCGATCTCTGCCAATCAACGGACCCGAACAGCGGGGTCCCCCGGAATTGTCGCCCGAGACAGTTAGCCTTATGGATGCTGATTGGACAACGATGACTCTCGGTTGCATCGATCTCATTTCGTTTAATACTGCTTGTACCGAGGGTACGGTATGGTTACCCAACTAAACAATCTTCCCTTTCCTTCTCCTCTTCTTCATCCTCTTTTCCCCCCCCAACCAACTTGGAAGAGGATCGATCTCCTCCTCTCCTGTCTTTCCTTTCTACCATTCAATCTCTACGTAGCCTGGGAGCTCGTCGTCCTTCTTTTCTTCCCTGTCTTACTTGACTTTCCCTGGTGGTGGTCCAGCCCCTCCCCAGATTGTCAGGCAGATTCCATTCTTTTTTTTTTTTGCCTTCCACATTCCTTGACGCGCTTGCGCTACCTTTGCTCCAGAACGCGGCTGGTCATTTAGATCCCCGTGAGATCCTGGTGATCCGACGACTTAGTGAATCGGATTTGATCATTGCCCCAAACCCTTCATTCTCCTTGAGGCAAACTCCTTCCCAACCGCTCTCTCTCTCTCTCTCTCTCGCTCTTTTTATATAACCTCGACTAAACATTAACTCCCTCTTATCCACTCCAATCCCTATCAGTTCATCACTGTTTCTCGTCCGACGTTACCGTGAGGGACGGATATTCCATCCATCATGGTGCATGCTCACGCCCACCGTGACCATCATGGCGCAGGTCTGGAGGAACGACAAGTCCATGTGGTATATGTGACCGCTTCAGCCGACTTTGATGGCCCCATCGGTGGCTACAAGACCGGCGATAAGCCGGATGCGGAACCCACCGCTGGTGTGGGTGGTCCCGTGAGAGGATCACGAAGCTCGACCTCGACCGAGGAGGATAAACCAAAGACAACAGAGAAACCTAAGACGACCGACAAGATCTCTGAGATTACGACAACCAAGAGTGTGAAAACGAAACCCACAGAGACGGACATCACCACCACCAAGGCAAAACATGCATCGGCTACCAACGATAACAAAAAGACCCAGACCGCCATGACGACGTTCCAAACATCGACCTCTTCCGATAACAATTTGAATGGAGCTGCCGTCACAAATGGATCTTCCGATAGGTCTTCCCCAACAGCCTCATCTTTGTCGGCGGGTGCTGGATCTGACGGCATAACTGCCGGTGCAAAAGCGGGTATTGCCATTGGTGTGGTTCTCGGTGTTGGCCTGATTGCTGGTTTGATCTTTTTCTTCATCCGCAAGAAGAAGAAGCAAGGCGAGAGGCTCGACGAGCCAGAGCCGTTTAATGAAAAACCCTATGTCCCCGCCAGCAGCGTTCCACCCCCTCCTCCAAAGATGGAATTCATGGCCCCCTCGAATCCGCCGCAGTTGAACGTGCGCCCAATCACTCAATTTGCTCCCGACCTCACTGGCAGCCCCAGCATGTCCGCGGCTCTTACAGGCGCGGGTGCTGGAGCAGCAGTTGCATCAGGCGCGGCCGCATCGCGTAACTTGACTGGGAACAACCCCTCACCACCGCACACTCCACAGTCCGGTCCCAACAACGCCAACCCGTTTAAAGATCCGGTGAATCCCTTTGGCAACCAGGCAGAAGCTCCCTCTCCTGTGAATGCAACGGGTGCCAGCAGCACTCAAGCTGCTCCTGCTGCCGTCCCCGCTGCCGTCCCCGCTGCTGCCGGAGCAGTAGCCGCCGGTGCTGCGGTGGCTGATGCTTCCAAGGACTCTCAGAAAGATTTGCCCAGCCGTCCGGGAAGTACCGAATCCCAAGAGCTCTCGCAACCCGGTCCCACAGTGCCGACGGACAGAGCGCCTGTTGGCCCTGATGGCGCTGTCGCTGCTGTTTCAGCTGTTGGCCCTGGTAATCCGGGTCCCGGCCCTATGCCGACCAATGTTCATCGTGTGCAGCTGGACTTCAAGCCTTCGATGGAGGACGAACTGGAGCTTGCTGCCGGCTCACTTGTCAGACTCATGCACGAGTATGATGACGGGTGGGCGCTCTGTGCCCGCCTGGATCGCTCGCAGCAAGGAGTCGCACCTCGTTCTTGCCTCTCGGCTCGTCCTGTGAAGCCTCGCGCACGTCCACCTCCTGGGGCTGGCCCAGGTCCATATCCGCCCATGATGGGTCCAAACGGCCCCATGCCCCCTGGTGCTATGCCTCCGGCCGGTATGCCCCCGCCTGCTCGTTTCTATCCCCAGGATCCGCGGCCAAGATCTCCCGGTGGTGGGATGCCCCCAGGTCGCCCCATGTCACCCGCCCGCCCCATGTCCCCTGCTCGTCCCATGTCTCCGGCTCACCCCGGCTATGCTGGTCCTCCGCGTCCTCCGCCACAGCCTCGTTCTATGTCCCCCGCTCAGTTTCCCCCTGTTCCCCGGTCATTCTCCCCAGGCCCGGGCCCTTACCCCATGCCTCCAAGATCCATGAGCCCCGGTCCATATGGACTCCCGGGGCTGCAGAGACCGGAGATGCCAGAAACTCAGCGCAAGCGTAGCAACAGTACCGGGGGCGCTGTTGGACCAGTTCCCCGCCAAACAGGGTCACCGGGCCCCAGTCCATTAGCACCTCCCACGATGCCTCCTCCATCAGGTGCTCTGCCAGCCATTCCCATTCCTAATACGAATGCCCCTGCAGCTGAGAATTCGGCCCCAGACAACACTGGCGCCCCCGCTCAGTAAGCTATGACCGTTGATGTTACCTAGGGTGCAATTGATTCATATGGGAATGTCGATTGGCTGTCATTGCCGCTGGACGGAACGAGCTTGCGATGATACTTTGTACGTCTGTGACGAACGCTTCTCCGTACAGTTAACCCAAGCTTCGTATTCTATCTTATGAGATGCCTTATCTGCATTCATATCTGTTCTACTTTCTACCTGTATTCATTTTCATTTTCTCTAACCTCCTTTTGAGCTATGACTTCTCCGTCTAATTATCGACACAGCATTCCAGCAAAGGTTACGAGGCCGCTCAATCTTGGGACAATCTTCTCTCCTGCTGAATGTGCCCATAAGACGTTTGATATGACGGATATACCCCCTATTTCTTTTCTATGAGACCACTGGTTCATTAAATCACCCGAGTCTTATTGATTTCTATGTCTCTTATTTTTCTTATTTTCTTTTCTTTGTTTTAAATTATACACAATATACCACTTCTTACTTCATCATCTCGCTTCTACTTTAATACTTCTATCTGTCCTACTGTTGGGGCATTGTTATTGTTGTTTTTTTGTTTTTTTTTTTAGCCTATGATACGTTCCTTGCGCGGGAGATCAAGGTACAAAGTACGCTCTGTGTGTATACTGGGGTTAAATGCATCTGAGAGATACTTGGTAGATAGGACGCGAAATTAACATTGATTTATCTTTTTGACCCCATAATCCCAGGTTTGTAACGTACGCGCTTCTATATTCAACGATGCAAATATATATATATATATATAATCCTTCCAGCAAATATAACTCTAGTGATTAACTCTAATGCGATACGTGTCTAAAGATGAGGAACCCTTCCACTTGCGAGGCAAAGGTTCACTATACTCACGATCCCCTCTCCCAAAATCAACCCCGATGCTAGGACGACCACAGTTGATGAAGCAGCATCTGCCTTTTGAGCAGCACTCTGTCTTTCCGAGATTTCTCTTCCTGATAGTTGGGTATCGGTCATAGCATCTTGAGCGTCACGGTTGGCTGTAAGCTGCGTCGACCTTTCCACCTCTCGAGCAGCGATATCTTTCTTATGCTTCCGTGACCACCACCAAGCAATAATACCACCAATGGCCCTGGCAAGGGTAAAGGAAGGCTCGTTAAAGATCCCAACTGCAACGGCAATACCCCCTGGGATCCATACTCTCCATGGAGCGGAGATGTCACGTTGACCACCATTTGCGATGGGAGATGCAGCCACAATGCGGAGTATGGTTATAGCTACAAAGACGACACCGGCGATGAAAGAGGCCTGCCATGCCATAGGGGGCAGGCCTTGGCCAGTGACCAACCGAGCTGTGAAAATCCAAACGTACGCTGTCGGGGTCTGGAACATGGGTCCTGGGACTTCGTAAACGTTGACGTACATTTTATAGACGGCGGTCGAAAGGACGGCACCGACGAGACTTCCTATGATCTGCCCGAAGAACTGAGCTTTAGGACTAGCGCCAAGAAGATGACCGGTCTTCAGGTCTTGCATCATGTCGCCTGCTTGCAGGGCTCCGGACTCGGAGACAGCCCCAGCTAGGAGGTTGGTGACGAGGGCGGTGCGTCGAGAAAAATGGGATGCAGGGGTTGCAATAGAAAAAAGCAGCTGTGTCAGCTTGCTTATTCCAGACACTGGGTTAAGGTCTGTTTCTCCCAGTGCGCGAACTCCCATGACGGATAACAGAACGGCGAGTAGGGTAGCAAGACTAGAAAGTAGGGGTGATATTACATCACCGAAGACGAAGTGCATGCATATTACGTTCAGTATCAAAGTCAATGGAAGCAGAATTATCACCGTCCTGGTTGAAATCAGCTGGGAAGGTGGCGCTTCTTCGTCGTCGCTGGTGTCGCTGCTCCTTTCACCGGGTGCACCGAGGCGGCTCGGAACCGACGATTCTTCGGAAATGGGACTTAAAGCTGAGTAGCTAATGTGAGAACGGCGATTGGACGCTCCTGGGACACTGGATGCGACCCATTGTCCAGCACGACTTGAAAGTGCCCAAGCTTTCAATTTGGGTGCATGACGGATCACTGGTTTGATTACTAGCCAGCTGAGACTGACAATGGAATCGGCCAGCATGATCGCCAGAGAAATCCATACGATCCATGCCTTGCTCCCATCTTCCCAGCTATCCACGGGTCCGGGAGCCCATCCACGAGCCTTTGCCAGGGGGGATAGAACACCCCAGCCCAGAACAGCCCCGAATAGCATATGCATGCAAGTCGACGGCCCCATAATGATTCCTTGGCCGATATATGCCGGCGAAGGGTTCAGGGTCCATAGCCAATTTTGCGCCAGCGATAGACCAAATATGGGGATACCACGTACTTGTGGAACGAAATATGAGAATAATGTCTGTAATTATGAGCATAAATCCAAGGTAGTCGGAATATACGGAGGACTTTAGTCTTACATAAACGCCAGAGATGACAAATGCGCCAACCAAGAGGCGCATCTTCGACCTCCAGTCCCTTTTTTCATCAGTCTGGTTTTCTGTGTCGTCCTTCTTCAGCAGAGTGCCGCTTTCGTCGTAATCCTGAGATGGTACGCCAGCTTCGTCTTCTTCGTCGCGCTGCATTACCCCAGAATGGCTTGTTCCTCCCTTGGATTTTTCATCGCTTTGCCCCCCTCCATGCAAGACTCGAAGCATAAGCGCAGATGCTGTTCCACTTGGAAACTTCAGTTTTTCTCTGATGATCACCTCTTTCCGCAAGGGTACAGCGAAAACCACGCCGAACAGACATACCCCAAGGCTCCAAACAACAAGCTTCCAGAAACTGAGCTTTAAAGGACCTCCTTCTCCAGTACCTCCGTCATCAGACGGCCCATCTTCACCATCCCGTATAAGGAACTCCAAGGCCGGAATCACACCGACGAAACCACAACCCAATGGCATTGTTCCCACCGCTCCTGCTACCGTCTGGATGAGGACATTCTCGATCGGGGTGAATGGGTAAGAAAGATACTTGGAAAAGACTTTGAAGACGGAAAATCCTATCAGTGCAGAGGGCATGGCCATGGTACTAATCCAACCCGTCTGCAAACCGAAATAGGTGTTGGAAAAGGTAATGAGGGCCCCGATGAGAAGGCCTACGAGGAGGGATCGGGTAGTAAAGCTTTGAGGAGAGGTCTGTTGGGACGAAATGGTTGTCGGCCGATCTTGGTCGTCGGATTCATCGAACGATGGCCATCGTGATCGTGATTCTTCTGCGGTGGTCGTGCGAGGTTCATGGCCGGCGCCACCCCTCACAGTATTGTCCGCCATAGCCGTAGATTGATCGTTCATCAGATCAACCGCACTGTAGGATTCCTCACACCAACATAGTAGCAAGATGTGTTATGGGCATGGATCAATCAGGGATCAATCCATGAGAGAAGATGGACTGAGGGGAATAATGAGGCGATGGATGATTGATAATAGAAGAGGAGAAGAGGAGAAGAGGAGAAGAAGAAGAAGAGAAGATTACTCAGCCACGATAAGATAAGGAAGGCATGCTATGGCACCTTCCCGATTGGGGAATTACATCCGCCTCATCATCTGCAAATTTTCATCTCGACATAATCAATCAATATAACTCACACCTCTCCAAGTATGGCAGAACGATGTCATGACCATCCCCCTGCCACAGAACTCTCCAGAGCAGAGCGCTTCAAAGCCACGCACCTGGCCGCGTGCCATGGCAACTATCACCAATATTACGCCAAGTTCCGGGCGCCTACTGTCCCAGACGAACGCCTTTCCATTCTTCCATCAGAGATTCTCTGCAATGCTCGAGTCATAGACCTCGGCTGCAACGCGGGCAAACTGACCCATGAGGCGATAGCGCACTGTGGCGCGGCCGCCGCAGTCGGCGTCGATATCGACCCATGGCTAGTCGAGCAGGCAAAGACGTTGTACCCAGACGGGCCGTGCACATTTGAGCACTTTGACTTCATGGATGCGTCTGCGTACAAGGGCACTGCGTTGGGCAAATTCGACGTTGTTCTATTGCTCTCTGTAACCAAGTGGATTCATCTTAACAACGGAGACGCCGGGATATTGACGCTATTTGCCCATATACAAAGTATACTGAAGGAGGGAGGTTATCTCGTTGTTGAGCCGCAGCCTATGAGCAATTATGCGAGGGCTTCAAAGAAAAATAAAGAATTAAGAGAGACATATAAGACTATCCAGATCAAACCGCCGTTTGATGATGAGTTGAAAGCGCAGGGATTTGAGAGGATACTTAAATTCGAGAGGGACGAGGAGGGGTTTGCTAGACCAGTACATGTTTGGAGAAAAAGTATCATAATATGACCATGCTGGAGACTTTTTCTTTAACCACAAACAACATTTACATCCCCCATATCTCCTTTCGCATATCCTTCAACCGACTTCTTCAGAATCTGGGAGTAATTCAACGCTGTCTTCCGTGATAACCAAGCCAAATGTGGCGTGACCACCAAGTTGAGCTTCTCAGTTCCCTCCCGAAGCAGTGGTGAATTCTCAGGCCCAGCAGGCTCTTTCTCAAACACATCAGTGGCTGCTCCAGAGATCTTTCCTTCCTCCAAGGCCTTGACAAGAGCCTCCTCATCCACAATGCCCCCACGGGATACGTTAACCAATACCCCGTGGGGAGACATGGCCTCGAACTCAGAGGTAGAGATCAGGTTCCGTGTGCTGTCGGTCAGAGGAATTGCAAGGAAGAGGACCGTACTTTGCCGGAGCACCGTTTCGAAGGGGACTCTCTCTTGGTTGCTTGATGACCCATTGGACATGTTAGAGTTGTCGCTATCCTTGCGGCCAGAAATAAGCACCTTCATGCCCAGAGTTTGAGCCAGGCTGGCGATCCTTTTCCCTGTAAATCTGGATTAGCAGGGCGATCGTGCAAATCTACTGCGGGGTAATCTATACTCACCAACACTGCCATTGCCAATAATCCCGGCCACTTCCTCCTGGCAGGTCAGGGGAGGTGTTCCGTCCTTGTCGAGAATGTCATACATGAGAGTCTTTCTTCGCGGCCACTCCCCGGCACGGGTCAGCGAACACATGTCCAGCATTTTCCTCCGAGCCATGAAATACACCCCTATGGCATGCTCTGATACGGATGCATTGTTTGCTCCGGGACAATTTGTTACAACGATGCCGCGTTTTCGGCATGCATCTAGGTCCACACAGTCGGTTCCTACAGCCACGACCACGATGAGTTTTAGGTGCGGAGAGATTTCGGGGGACAGTGTGGTCGCATCGATTCGAAGGGCCGACAAAACCAGCACGGTGGCATCTCGCACTCGCTCATGGATCTCAGCGAGCGAGGTCTGCGGATATATGGTTTGGGTGTAAGTTTGCGGAGCGGGAAGTTCAACCTCGGGTATCTGAACAAAATCTCCCTGCAAGTAGACGATATGATAGTTGGTTGGCCGAGGGTCCATGGTTCCTATTTCCTTTTTTTCCTTTGGAAAATACGAAAGCTAATAATATGAATGAAAGAAATCAAGTTCAACTTAATTACTGACCAGGGTGGTTTTTTTCTTCTCTTTTTTTTTTATACGTAACTAGCCTCAGCCCCCACAATTACTTACTACGGCACACGCCTTGTAGGTGACATCCAGTGGGTCATGGAATCCATGGATCGGATTGGCCAATTTCACTCGAGAGTTGCCACCAATTTATGTCCAGTTATCAATAGTTGTCAGTAGTTGTCAATATCAATAGCATCTCATAGTTAAACTTAACTTATGCAGGCAATGATGGGTGACGTAATCAGTACAGGCAGTTATACTGCCTCCCTAGACCGCCTCTGTGTTGGATTATTTGATTATCAGCATTTACTGTAATATTTGGTTTCTCTCATTATCTCTCCTGGTTAACTACTTAACCTAAGTTTCAACATTCATCCATTCAGTACACCTGGCTAACCCTGTGTAGCTAATAAGAAAATAGGGAGATAGCCCTTTCTTGGACCTAATCACTTACCTATCCAAAGATCATGATTCCTCGCTCATATTTACTTTGATTGCCTTGCCAGTCTAGAGGCTAAAAGCACCTACCCCAGAAATTTGGAGAACTCAATGGGCCTTAATCAAGGGCAAATGGGATATGATCGTCGGATCAAGTTTCCGTCGGAATCCTACAAACATGCCCTTGTTTGATGAACCCCTTGAAGTGACCCACCCCTTGGTCCAGCTCCCAAGGGAGAAAGGCCGCCATCGCGATAGGCGGTACATACAAGGACAGGGCCAGATTCTTGATCTTCAACTCTTCCTTTTTTTTAATTTTTTTTCTTAGGGGGAGTGGCATTCCAACATACTATCCAATCACTCGGCGCAACCACAGGCACAGACAGGGAGTATGTGTTCGGCCAAGGGGTAACCAGCAGGTGTGATGTGGAAAACACAAACAAAAGAGTTGTGTTTCTTGCGCGTCAGGAATGGAATAGATTTCTATATAAAGGAATCCCACCCCCAACGTGTCGAACGGGCTGGTGAACCTTCTTCTCCCACCCTCGTCTATCATTCATACCACGCATCCTCAAGAAGCGAGTGTCCCTGGGCTCAGAATAGAAACCACATTATCGAACCCCCTATCACAATGCATTTCTCCACGGTGAGCTTCCAGTGTTTGAGATAGAAAATCGCCCACAACTACAACCTTTACTCATTTTCACTAGATTGCCGCTGCCGCCCTCGCTCTTGCGCCCATTGCCTTGTGCGCTGAGCCCGTCGCCCAGATCAAGGTGAACGGTCATGAAGGTTGCAAGTCCGGAGTAGTCCCCACGGACGGGCTTCCCAAGGTCATGCTCGACCACGCCTACGCTACCAAGGATCACTGTGAGAAGGTCAAGGTCTCCCATGACATGAACATCGATTCGTACAGTGTCACCGTCGATACCATCACCCACGACACGAACATGAAGTGTGTCGGCGTTGGAGTCTATGCCAATGATCTCTGTACGGGAGAGCCTGCGGTGGCCGTCCCCTGGCACGCAACCAAGAGCCAGGTGAAGAGCCAGTGCTTCTCCCCTCTGCCGTTTGACGAGAACAAGTACATGAGCTTCAAGCTGTTTTGCTACGAGAACAAGGCCGAGGCTCAGGGTAACGAGGATGTCCTGGCCGCCGCTGCCGGGGCCAAGGCCTCTGCCTAAAGGGTTCCTTTCTGTGGAGTTTTCGGTGGAAATCAGCCCAAATATCCAAGCTATTCGATGTTCTTAAGATTTTTTCCCCCCCACCACCATGTGGAATTCTGTATTCATGGATATTACCTTAAACAACTATAACAATGTTATTAAATATCTAATACCCCAAGTTTGCGCTGTCAGCCCACGCGACGTCTTCTCGTCGAGTAATTAAGCACCAGGAGTCATCGGACACCATCTCTCCCTGGATTTGGTTAACATACGTAAGAGATGACCATAAACTACCGCCACAACACGTTGGGAATGCCCACCGGACAATCAAGAAAGCAACGGCTCCAGAATGAAGTACGCGAACACATCCAAAACATTCCGAAAGGTTGGGAAACTAATTCAAGCAACTATACACAGCCAATGGACTCGGCGCGTTTCCACCGAGAGAATGTTGCCCGGTTTGCCTGCATTCCATTACATTTACGCTATGAGGAATGCGAGCATGTCTCGAGAGTCTCACCTCACCACCATCACCAATTCAGGGTCGCCTGCCTTTCACTAGTATTCAGAGGGCGAAACCAATTTGATAGAAAGAAATGAAGTCTATAAAGAGCGAGTATATCATGGAGTCAGACAGACAAATAAACCAGACAGACAGCACTCCCCACACATCCAAGCATCGACCAACGGACACCGAGTATAAGACATCCTCAAGAAAGCAATCAAACTCATCTCAAAAATACCCACCATTCCAACCATGCAGTGGGCCTCCTCCACATCCTTCTCCCTCCTTATTTCTCTCCTCCATATCTCAACCACCTCCGCCACAAGCACTGCTCGCGTCTGGACCAACTTCTACCCATCCTGTCCGGCCGACCACATCGACGAGCCCACCAGCTTACATCTCGACGAACAATTCACCACCGCAGTTGACATTGACGCCAATGTCTGCCAGGGCATCCCCGTTCCACTCCAGTTCGCCCCGATGGAGGTAGCCCACCTCGCCATCGACGCGGAGCTGCTGACCAAAGACCCGCTCGACATCTGCCGGATCCAGGTGCATGAGCTGCCGGGATGTGCGGCCTACACGCCTCTGGTCGATGAACCGCTCGTCGGTGGGGAAGCGGTGAGCAGCTGCAAGCCCAGGGGTTTCTCCTACTCGCAAGTCTGGCTGGAGTTGGTCTGTCAAAAGGCGCCGGAGCCAGCGGAGGTGGATGAGCCCAGTACGCATGGTGCTTGGTTGAATGCGACGACGAATGCGACGTCGCGAGAGACAGGCGGTTTGTGGAAAAGGGTGGTGCGGAAGAGCCTGGCTTCGATTCCTACCCGTTAAAAAAAAAAAATGGTGCTCGTGGTTCTTGTTTGTTGATAATGACATGAAGATAGATCGTGATGTTTTTTTTTTATTGATTTCGGCTGACCATGCGAAGAATTTGGCGTTGGCGTATTGTGCTATTGTTTATTTGGTGGATGTTGCAAAGGGAGTCGGGAGTCTTTGGGTGTGTTTCATTTATGCTGGAAATAAACGATTTCAAAATTCGCATCAGTATTTATTGATCTATAATATACAGAATTATGCGCAAATAAGCGCAAAGGACTGGATTGCAATTGGTAGGGCAGAAGAAGGCCACCTCGTATCGGCCCATGCATCAGCTAAAATCCAAAACTGTCCAACAAGGAATTGGCATCTGGTTCATGGAACATAGTAGGCGGTGGTTTTGGCTTCTGTGGCGAAGTCGGAGTTTCAGGGGTTTGCGCGAGGTCAGGTTTGATTGGCATGTCTGCCACCACAAGGCTGCTCCGTCTTCGAAGCAGCTTCCTGTAGTCGATTTCATGTCCCTGAAGATCAATAGCGGCGCCATTCAGCTTCGAGGGTGTCGAGAGTCCGCTCAAGAACTCCCAATGACGCACGAGGTCCAAGGCAAGAAGGTCACAGCCCATTCGGCCATACAGTCGAGCATTGCGTACGATGAATTCCCATTCTGACCTCGCTGAAACTTGAGATGCACCCTTCAGGGTTTGTAGAGTCTTCTCGCGAAGTTGTTTGTATAACACTACCAATGCTGGGTCGTTCGAAAGGTATGACTTGGCTTGAAGTGAAACCATTCCTGGGCTCCCGGGGGAGGCCGGTGTGGACTGGAGAAGTGTCTCAACTGGTGACTGTTTCTGTAGTATTAGCCTCAAATGCACAGCTGAGAGATGGACTCCGACACTCACAATTAATGAGCGTACAGCCATATCACGACGCCCCAGCATCCAGAAAGCCCACGATGCCATCCATCGGTTCCCATCCGCAGCAGCTTCTGGAATAACTCTCTCTTCCAGAATCTCCTTTAGAACAGGCCCATCATCCCCCTCATGTGCACGTGTTATGGCAATTGCAAGTTGAAGGTCGCCCACCTGATTGACACAGACCATTGCTGCATCACGCAAATGGCCTGCTAGAAGGAAAAAGGCCGCGGCATATTCTAGAAGCTTGTCAGCCACATTCCTGGATTAAATCGTAGGCTGAGGGGGGGTGTACCAAATCTGCGTTTCCCCAGCAAAGCATAGGCGTTTTTCAAAGCCGATGTCCTCCAGCGTTCTTCTTTGAAGTCGTTCGCCAGCAATCGTTGAGTGGCTGACTGTTCGCGGTTCCAATGGGCCATGCGCCAGAGACCCTGGAGTATGTTTTTCTTCCCGAGCGCGAGATAGTACAAAGCGCAGTCGACCGGATTCCTTTGTTCCGTTTTCGTGTACTCATTCCGGGCAATCGTCTCCAATTGTGCTCGCTAGTTGGCTGTGAGTAGAAGAAATCATATAGGGTTATGTGGGATCGGATCTTTCTTACAATCGCTGTAGAATCAGATAACCACATAAATATACCACTTTCTCGAGCCGATTCCCAAAGCATTTTGCCACCAAATTGCCTCGATACAAGATCGAGAAGAATGTCCTGGCTGTCGCTATGGAACGCCCAGACAATCTCTCTCCATGACACTGTATTTTTATTTGCAACACCTTGAGTCCTTCGTAGCATGTGTTGCCGGAAGAAAAGAAGGTAACGCGCGGCATTGGCATCCATGGAGCGTCGGTGCTTCTCTACAGTTGCGACACATTCGATGGTATCTGCTAGGCGGAATTGTTCCTGGCTCGAAAGCTGCGGGAGAGTAAATCGAACCAGCAGTTCATTTAACGATTCTGCCACATTCTCATCGACAACAGACGTCTCATCTTCTAGAGACAGGTCTGCGTACGAAGAATGCAGTTCTTTCTTAGATGCTTTCAGCAAAGTCTTTACACTGTTAGTTGTGGTGGTTGTAATGGGAAAGAACTTGGTCCCACTCACATCATGTTCCAGGTAAAAATCCTCTAGCGGCATGTCTAAGAAACCATCGATGTCATCACCTTCTGTATGGAATTTTAATTTGCGAAGAAGCTTCATCAAGATGGAGTGAACTAAGTTCGTTTTGCCGCTGAGGATGCATTGTGCCAAAAACTGAGGATGGAAGACCGGCAATGGGCCGTTCAGTCGCATGACAACCTCAAACAGATCTACGGTATTCTGACCGCGCGACGGGATTCGAAGAAGAGACACTAAACGGTTAGTTCTCTCTATTTCATTGCCGTAGACAAACAACTGGTTTCCGGCTCCGATAATAAGGTTGCCATTGCTAAGCCAGCAGGAGTCTCCGATCGGATGAGGCGTAAGGTCGCGGATCCAGATTTCTCTGATCTGCGTCCATGACGGGCCGGAGTCAAGATAGTCGTAACGTAGTTGCGACAACAGAACGATTTTGTGAGGAAATCCGACCGCAAGAATAGACTGGTTATCGGGGGTGGAGGTCCAGTCAAGGTCACGAATGACGTCTTGTTGAGAAAAATGCTCTTCGAACTCCAGCTGGGCACCACTTGTATCCCAGATTGTCAGACGAGTACGGTCTCCATCAACAAGGGCTGCTTTCCGGATTGAGCTTCCACTAGCTAGAGACGGGTTTTCGATGCCAGTTTCGACCGTTGAAGTCAAAAGCCATTCGACCTTGCTATGCTCTATGTGGACTTTGGCCGTCCACGTGTGGATAACGCCTTCGTTTGTGTAAGAAAGTGCAATATCAGGCGAGAACTGATCGAAAAATCCCGACCTTTCGGCTCTGGGTCCCGCAGGGTCAACGGGAAGAATATATGCCATGTCCTCTTTGATACCTAGGTCAAATGAGCAGAATTTGCGTATCGAACACTGCAGATCATCCGTCGTGCCATTCGTCTGCGGCTTGGTAGTCGGCAGTCGAATTTCCCAGGCGATGCCTTTCCTATCGGCACCGATAGTTGCGATATATACTACTTCAGGGCCCTTTTCCTCTGTCGGTATAGGCAAGACACAGAGCTGTTTACTTGGCAGCTCAAACGTCGTAGCGGTGAGTTTTTTAGCGTGGAAGGACCGAATGTCCCAAACAGAGATACCGTTGTGATGGAGATTGACCAGAAAATCACCACTCTCGATCACGCAGGTACGGTGAATATGTTCGTCTGAGTACAGTGAGCTCTTCCGGACCAGGGCAGATCCAACGCCTCGTTGTCGCTGGCTCCATATCATGGCCTTATTGTCATCGGTGCGCGAAACGAGAGTATCTCCGATCGCATTACGGACAATCTTCTTAATTTGGCCATTATGTCCAGTCCACGATGCTTTTCGTATAACACGATTCTTTCGAGGAGCAGGATCGAATAGCACATCCACTTGCGAATCGAACCATTCAATCCGACCATCAAAGTGATGTACCAGAACAGAGATTGAGTCTCCCAAGTCGCTATTTTGAAATGAGCAAATCCGCGCGTAATCTTCTTTTTCCGAGACCCCAGGCATGAATGAGAAATCGAGGCCCTCCACATGGAGGATGTTGAAAACATTCAAGTCCGACTTGACTCTGGAACCAACGTCCTCCAATGCCCAGGCAGACATGTGGCCCTGACCATCTATCACGACACATATCTCAGGGCTCTTGTTTGCGACTTCAATAATATGCTCCAGGGCATGGTTATCCTTGTTCCCCGTGCTCCTTTGTACGGCCCGTTCCGTCGCGACGCAGAAGTCCCGGCTGTCGATAACAAATGCGTATCGACGCAATGAGTCACTTCCATCCGACGTATGTCTTGGCTGAAGCGAGGCGCCCATGTCAAGTTCTGTCCAAAGCTGCAGGGCAGTAGGGGCATGATGGTCAATTGTTGCCCATACTCGAATCTTATTGTCAGCGCACCAGGTATAAAGGACATTGTCCATCGATTGTTCTCGGTGATATGGCTTGCGCCAGTGGATGCCCGTCACTACCGCAGGGTGCGGAAGATACGACACCTCAAACCTCACATCATCGGCACCAAACGAGAGTCGCCGCCATACCTTGACTATGCGATCGTACTGACCCGTCGTGACCACCAGGGTTGCATCGGGGGATAATTGTGCGAATTTGACAGGATTGGCAAGCTTTTGTTTCCAGATAGCGCGAGGAACATCGTTCAAAATCCAAAATGTAAGGTGGGAATTGCCCAGGAGCAGCTCGTCGGGGGAACCCCAGGACAACGTTCGGATTGTTTCATTGTCCTCTTCGCATCGGAACGTATGGACTAGAGACCACTATATCAAATGTATCAGCATTTATATTCCACTTTAGCGAACAGATCAGTCGCTATTATTCCCGCAGACCGTCCTTCGGTGCCTTCTAAACACTCCCACCTAGGGTACACGGACCTTTAGTGTTTCGTCTCGGATTCCATATGGATGGTATATAAAGACATCGGGCCCTCCACACACAGCAATCTTTCCCGAAGCTTCATCGATCGTCACCGCTTCCAGGGTATCGGTATCGTCGACGTAGATGGTTTGGAGGAGCTTGTGCGGACCGCCGAGGATCACCAGAGCGTGGCCGGAGATATACACCTGTCAGGATAGGGGTGGTGTTAGCAGACGAACCAGACAGAGGTCGCTCAGTGAAGGGCGAAGCTTAAAGGCTGATATTCTAACTCACAACAATGCGGAGACCATCCCACAGCGCCGTACTAAACGACTGGAGCTTCGCTGGGGGTCTCCCCGGCAGTACCGCTCGCATAGAGGCGGTGGTGGTTGTCAGGAGAGGACGCTTCTTGCGCTTGGAGATGAAGCTACAGCATTGCTAGGTGCAGGAGATATGCGGGGAGCTCGTCGCGATAATTCTTAGCTCCGTTATCCTTTTTTAACCACCGAAAATTATGTGGTCAGCAGATGTGGCTTGTAGCGGGAATGACGTTGGAGAGAGAGAGAGAGAGGGGAGAAAGTTGGGGCGGAAGTTAAAGTCGACTGGATAAATGACGCAGTTTCCGCCTTCCACCTCCAATCCGACAACATCTACTCGACAACAATCCCCCATTTCTCATGCTTCTTACATGCTTTTATTCTCATCTCGTGTGCGTAAGGCCAACTTTGGTTTTACTTGTACTGATTTTTTTTTTTCATAGTACTGCTAACTACGTATATGTCTCCCTAAGCGACGTCGATTGAACAAAGCTATAGATATATACATCAAAACAAGCTGGGAAAATCCATCGCACACGTGAAATCTGTCATTATCCAGTCCTCACAAGTGATCCAAGCAAAATATGATACAATGCAAATGGGTATCATGAAAAATATCTAGCCGGCCTTCCCAATAAACCAAAAGAACACTCTAACGGACGGAACCCGTATGTACAGCAAAACAGAATAACCCCCCCCCCCCCCCCCCCCAAAGACGACTGAGTCTACTTCCGTCGATTACCAGACCTTCTTCCTTCACTGGGTGACTCGGGTTCCTCATCCACAAACCGAACGCTAGTGCCCATTGAGCTACCTCGGCCAGTGGTGACACGTCGACTGGAACCTGTCCGGGGAGCTATAATTCCTGCGCGCAAAAGCCGGCTCGCAAATGGCGTCTGTAACGGAGTTGCCGGAGTGGTAGAGACCTGGGCTAACGCTCTGGCCCGGGCAGCCCGCTTGGATGGCGATGTCATATAGTTGGGGGTTGCTAGTGGCGTGGTACCTCGAGGTTGCGGGTCCTCCGAAAAGTTGTTGTCTTTGAACGGGGTCTCGATTTGAGGATCCCAAGTATCAAAAATTGACGGACCACCTTTATGCGCTGATGCACCATCGAAGTTCCTAGCCGGACTCACCAAGGGTCCGGGGGAGTCTCGGGCTTCGAGACTCAGCCTCGCCTTGTCCGCCCAATGGCGAAACATGCTGCGTGAATGTCGCCTCAGATTACGTTCCCGCATTGCATCCGAGGTCTCAACAGAGCTTTGGATTTGGAAGACGCGGAGACTGAGTTTGCGAAGCTGGGAATTTGCCTGACCTAGCATATGTGAATGATAGATGCGATCTGCTTCTTGCTCCTGCGTCTGGCACGCAACAAGTGCCTCGGCTAATCGAATCAATTGTTTATAGGCCACTTGTCGGTAATAGTAGATATCAGCTTCATAGCCGTCATGAACTTGCTTCGAAGCTTTTCCCTGCCACCGAACAAAAATTTCGGCAGAGATATCCAACAATCTCTCTCGGCTAAACTCTATGGCTCGGAGCTCTAAGTCTGCGATATGGCTTGCCTGAGAATGCCACGCAGCCAAAGCCTTCGAAGCAATGTTTACTTTGACCATCCTTCGAGTCTTTGCGTAGGCTTCTTGACGGCGACGCTTCGTAGATTCCAATGTGGCTGTGTGCCATCTTTTCATGGACTTGGTCGCTGCAAAATAGAACTGTGCATTACGAGCCCATGCGTCCATTTTGACCAGGTGTTGCCCCTTCGACCGCCAGGCCACAAGAGATTCTTGCAATAGCCGGGGAGTATAAAATTCGAATGCAATATATTCTCTCTGGCGCTGCAGAGCGACCTGATCTCGCCACCATGAAAGCCTGCTTCGGAGAATTTCCTTGTTTTGATGTTCTTCGTGGACCTCTGCGTTGTCGAGTAACCGAGAGTATGTCCTGCGAACATTTGTCACAAACTTGGTGAAGACCTCGCGCGAAATTCGTTGTTCTCGTATCCGCTGCATCAGCCGGTACCTCTCCGCCAAGATCCATTTATACATGGATTCCATCTTCAACCGTTCTTCTATTCGTGCACTGAGTGCTTGACAGCGAAGTAGGTCATTCCAGGAGGTCCAGGAGTTGTGTAAAAGCCTCCGTCGATCAAATTCCCTCGCCTGCTTGAGCATTTGGTCTCGTTTCACCCACTGGAGATACGAGGTTTGTAGGATCCGCTTGTCAACCATGCTTGATACATGCGCAGCAACTGGAGCGAGTCGGGACTGGATTTTCCACTCATCAAAAGTTCGCCCAAGAAGCCGTTGGCGTTGCAAGGATACTGCTTCCTGTTCATCGATAGCGATGGCTTTCGATCTTTGAGACAACATATGCAAGGCAGAGCCGAGGGCAAATTGCTTATTCCTCATGTTTATTTCCTGGATGTACTCCCTGTTCGTCCGGAATTTTCGGAGCCAGCACAGCAGGGCACGTCTCTTTGTGCAGTAGTCATACCACTGAGGAGCACGGCGTTCACACAGGGCCCAAAACCATTTCCAGTAAGCATCATGGGCCAACTTTTTTGCGTGGAAGGATGTTGATTTGCCTTCTAGCTCTTTCACCTGACGAGCTTTCTTTTTCCAGATATTGAAGGGACGTCGTAAAGCAAATCGCTGGGCCTTGAGCTCGTTAACCGCCGTGATTTCACGCCAAGCGTTGAAGTATTTGACGCTAAGAACGTGTCTTCGCGCGGCGGAAGTTTTCGCCACTTCATCTGAGGCAACCTGTGCCCAGTGTGTAAAAGCTTTAGTTACTAGGTAGAGGTCTCGAGCACGTCCAGCACGCTCTTCAAGGTGTTTAAAGAAGCGCTCTGTTTGCGCCTCTCGCCTCTTTTCTTGAATAATTGTTAGCCAGGACTGAAAAGCCTGGCGAAGCAGAGTCAGTCGATCACGATTAACAGCGACAACGCCCATATGTTGATGACTCTGGCGTGCCTGGATGGCCTTTTTGAGCCACTGTGTGAGGATTCGCCGGTTAATAGCTCGTTGACGATACATGTTAAATGTCGAAGCGTCTCGCAGCAAATCTGATAGTGACGGTCTATAGAGCATCTCAAGAGGTATACGTGGTCCCTCAATGGACTCATTCTCGTCATGAGATGATGGTATAGAGGATTCTTCCATATCTTCATCCGAGGCTTTTGAGCTTCTGGAGCGCGCTTTACGCGATCGTGACGCTTCGGCTATTCGCTCCGAGCGGTCTCGATCCACTGCAGACCTAGCTTGCACTCCATTCGATGTGGGCTGATCATCATGCCTCTGCTGCGGATCCAGAGAGTTCATTCTGTCCATCAGGCGACGTCCCACATCCAGGAACTGAGCAATCAATTGGGTCCTATCGAATCGCTCGGCATTCCCCGGAGTAGAAGCAGGCTTTGGTGAAGGCTGGCGGTGAGGGAACTCGGGTTTCCCAATTTCCAGTCGCGACATGGAAGAGCGTGAGCTCGGGCGGTTGACAAGACTCCGTTGCGTCGGGTCATCCCCCACATCATACATTGAATTGAATGAGGCGCGTCTTCGGCGCGTCGTGTGTGAAGTATCCTCCTGATGGGTAGAGGCTTCGAATCTATTTCTAAGCCGGCCATCAATCGAGGGCATACTGTCTGTATAATTCCCAGTTCCTTCATCCTCGCCAAACTCAATGACAATTCCCATCTGTTCAAGCAAAGTTTCGAATTTTTCAAAGAGAGAATCGCCTACGACTTTTTTGGTTCCCATTTTGAGTAAGAAGCGCATGCAGGCGTAGCCCGGGTCTGCATCCACGCCATGTTCGGCAATGACCTCGTCATAGGCCTTGAACAGCACTCTGTAAGGTAGTCGCTCAACTTCAGGATTCCGCTCCGCACGGGTAATGACCTGGTAGAGAAGGCCGACATCTGATGATATATTAAAAAAAAAGAGGTCAATTACGCCATCCACAAGCCTAGGGAAGTAAGGGACAAATGCGAACCTTCGTCTGAAAGGGACGGGTCTTCGTAGGACAGAGGTCTACGCTGGATAGGAACGGGAGGCATCGAAGTGTCCGCGACCTGAGGCGCGTTTTTCGCAAATGGGTCATGGAGGCGGGAACGAAACTAAATCAACCATTGCGAGGCCGAGGATTGAGAAGCGACACAGCAACAGGCTCGTGATTCCGGGGTCGGTCGGTGATTCGAGCGGCGGGGAAATGCGCAATAAATCGCAACAGGCACGATACAACAGAATCTCCGACACAAACAATGGCATCACCGCCTTCGCCGCTGTTGTGGTTTGGGTCGCGCTCTGCCCGAAACGGACAGTCGGGTCATGTGATGGTGTGCTTATGTAAGGAAATCCATCATGTTCTTCGTTGCGGGTGCAGACGAATGGCATCACTTCCAATGATAATTATAGAATCTCAGTAAAAGCTCTTCAAACCCAAAATGCCCCCTACAAAGACTCGTCCCATTGAGAAGTTCGCAAAGGCCACCGCCAAGTGCTCGGCAGAGGTATCTTCCCACTCAGACATCCTCTGAGAAAGCAGATTAATGACAATCTTTCAGGCTGCTGCATATGGCAAATGCGTTGTCGCCGACTACAATGCTGTGCAAAAAGACATGTGTGCCAAGGAGTTTATGAGGCTAAAAGATTGTTTCCTGGTGAGAATTCCCCATCGCATCATAGTCTGTAGCTGTAGCGGACTCCCTAACTTGGTTACTCTATACAGGCAGCGTCGAAGAAGGTTTAACAGGTGGATGGGCTGTAGCATCTCAATATTGGCATAGTCGGGCGTTAGGAGGTTTGGTTTTATGAATTGTACATTTACATGCTAAGAAATATACCACTACAGATCAGCAAACAGTAATAATAATAATAATAATAATAACTTGTCTTGTAGATATTTATAGACGAATGACTACGTCTACTAAATCAAAAGGAATTTTGTATATCATCATTGTCGCGTCTTCACACATGAGCCCCATAAACAAAGGGGGGATACGAAAAGAAAAGAAAAATAATCTAAAGCTTGAGGAGACGCAACAGGAAGGTCGCCTTCTGGACTTCCTGTGCCTCCTGCATGATGATGGAGTCTTCCTCGCCGCTGGGAACCTTGCCATCAGCAGATGCGTGTAGCTCAAGCGGTCTACGCACCGCCTTCTCAATAACCTTAGCCTGCGTCTCAAAGGCCTCACCGATGCCGATGTTGTCCGGATCAGATAGAAGAACATACTCCATCTTCACGTCATCAGTGGGCACCAAGCCGGCCTTCTTACGAAGACGTTGGAGGCGATTGACGATTTCTCGGCCCAATCCTTGCTGGGCGAGTTCAGGGTGGATAGATGCATCTAAGATGGTCAAAACATCGGCATCGGTGTTGGGCTCCATGTCCTTCGAGGATTCATCCTCTCCGAGGCCACGCTTTACAACAAGATCCCCCTCCACGAGCTCAATGCCATCGACAAGGATTTTCTTCTCGGCAACAAAGGCCTTCACATTGTCGCTGGTGAGGGATGGCAAGGCCTTCTTGACCTTCTGTGCATCCTTCTTCAACTTCTTACCGAGAGTGGGCCAATCTGCCGAGACGCTGTACTGGACGTTATACTTCTCCTCGTCTGAGGACAAAACAAGCTCTTGAATGTTGATCTCCTCAAGAACATAGCCCTCCAGAGACTTCACATCGTCTAGATATTGCTGGTCTTGATGGATGACGACGAGCGTCTTGAGTGGTGTCTTAAGTCCGATAGAGCGGCGCTCACGAGAGATACGGGCCATTTCAATGACTTTCTGCATCCGGGCTACCCTCCTCTCGACAACTTCGTCAAACAGTTCCTCGCGCACTTCGGGGAATGGAAGGAAGTGAACGCTTCGGCTATCTTCACTGCGCAGCGCCTCAGGAATATGAGGAAGGAGACGGAGGTAGATGGAGTCGGTCAGGAAAGGTGTGAATGGAGCAAGGCCTCTTACGAGGGTGTAGATGACCTCAAAGAGTGTGTTCAGGGCGTGCAGGGTATCATCGACGCCGTTCTCACCCTTCAAACGCTTGCGGTTGAATCGGATATACCAATTAGTAGTGTTGTCAATCAGCTCAAGCAATCGAGGGACAACGGTATACAGGCGATACCCAGCCATCTCCTCATTGACAAATTTAAGCAGACTCTGGCAACTGGCCAAGATCCAGCGATCCATAACGTTGGTATTGGTTGCTTCCGCCTTGGGGTCGAAAACATAGTCGGTGCCGTTGGTCTTCTTGAAAAGAGCCGCCTGGCCTTCAAAGAACTTGTAGCTGTTCCACAAGGGAAGCAGAACCTTGGCAACGATCTCTTTAACACCCGATTCCTTGAATCGGAGAGGTTCCGCACGAACGACAGGGGAGTTGATCAGGTAAAGACGAAGAGCATCGGAACCGTATTTTTGCATGATCAGAGTTGGATCAGGATAGTTCTTCAATCTCTTGGACATCTTCTTTCCGTCTTCAGCAAGCACAATTCCGTTCACGACACAGTTCTTGAAGGGCAATTTGCCGAACAGATGGGTACCGAGAACAGTCAAGGTGTAGAACCACCCGCGTGTTTGATCCAATCCCTCCGCAATGAAATCACCGGGGAAGCTCTTCTCAAATTGCTCCTTGTTTTCGAATGGGTAATGCTGAGAAGCGTACGGCATGCTACCAGACTCAAACCAGCAGTCAAAAACCTCGCTCACTCGACGGAGGACACCCTTGCCCTGTTTGCTAGGGATGGTAATATGATCCACCTTATCACGGTGGAGATCGGTGAGCTCTCCTTCATAACCACTAAGTTGCTTGAGCTCTTCTGCACTGCCAATAGCAACAACTTCCTTGAAGTCGTCACTAACCCACAGTGGAAGTGGGGTACCCCAGAATCGGTTTCTGGAGATATTCCAGTCGCGGGCGTTCTGAATCCAGCTCGCGAATCGTTTCTCTTTGACGAAGGAGGGAACCCAGTGCGAGTCCTCAATACCCTTGAGCATTTGAGGGATGATAGGGCCAATCTTGACAAACCACGAGGGAACTGCCCGGTAGATCAGAGGGGTATCAGAGCGCCAGCAGAAGGGGTAGCTATGAGTAATCTGGCTATCAACGATGAGACGGCCAGTACCCTTCAAATATTTGATAATAGCCTTATCAGCAGCCTTAACATGTTGACCTACAAAGTCCCGGACTTCGGCGGTATAGCAACCCGTCTCGTCAACTGGGTTGGGCGGCAGGCGTGTCTCCGAAATGACACCTGCCTCTTGGGCAACCTTGTAATCCTCCTCACCAAACGCGGGAGACTGATGAACAACACCAGTACCATCATCAGCCGTGACATATTCGGCATTCAGCACACGGAAACCATGGTCTTTGAACTCTTCATAGAAATAGTCGAAGAGAGGCTCGTACTTCCAGTCCTTCATTGTTGACCCCTTGAATCGGTCCACAATCTTAAACTTGGCCTTTTTAGGATCCTTGTACAGTGTGCGCAGCAGGGATTCTAAGAGGATATAGTGTTTTCCTGAGGCCTCATCGAGAATTTTGATGTACTCAAGATTGGGGTGCACTGCGACTCCGGTGTTCGCAGGAAGGGTCCAAGGTGTGGTCGTCCACGCAATCATGCATGTTTGGGGGTCATTCACCAGGGGGAAGGTAACGACAACAGCAGGGTCCTGAACATCCTTATAGTTTTGCTGAGCCTCGAAGTTACTCAGAGGTGTGTTGAGGGCGGTAGAGTAAGGCATGACACGATAGCCTCTATACACGAGGCCTTTGTCGAAGAGCTGCTTGAACACCCACCAGACGGATTCCATAAAGGAAGTGTTCATAGTCTATTCATGACGGAGGGAAATATTAAGTAAGTGAATGTTTCATCCATAGATAACTCGAGTGGTATCTGTTGTTGACCCGGGGGGCGGATCGAGGGGTGGGAGCTAACCTTGTAATCATTGTCAAAGTCGATCCAACGACCCAGTCTCTCGATAGTCTCCCTCCATTCGGAAGCATATCTCATCACAATAGCGCGACACTCCTCGTTGTACTTCTCAATTCCCAATTTCTCGACAGCCTCCAGACCGGACATGCCGAGTTTCTTATCGATCTCATACTCAATAGGCACACCGTGCGTGTCCCAACCAAAGCGTCTCTCGACATAGTGACCTTTCATAGACCAATACCGAGGAATGATGTCCTTGATAGTCGAGGCCAGCAAGTGACCATAGTGAGGGAGACCGGTCGCGAAAGGCGGGCCATCATAGAAGGTATACGGCTTGCGACCATGGGAGAGTTCGACTTGTCTCTTGAAGGCATCGATATCCTTCCATCGCTGGAGGATGACTTCCTCCTCGGAAGGGAAGTCAATGGACGACATGACGGGTGTACAATGCAGTCAAAGTAGAACGAGGGGGGGGAGTAAAGATGGCCGCGGGGTTAAATTTAAAAAAGATGCAGCCGAAGTGAGTCACCCCACCGTGACTCGTTGCCAAGCCGGGATCATGCCTGAGGCAGCATTTACCCATATCTGCCCTAATTCATCCCCAGCTGGAGTCACAATGAGTAGGTACAGTAGTATAAAGGAGGTGGCTATGCTAGTTAGATACCTAATATAATATCAAAAACAAACACATCTCTATTTCCTCATTGGACGCCCTGCATCCCCGGGACTCACTCCATTGATGCGTCTATATAGAAAGGGCGCGCCCTATGTTGTGTCGTCCTCGTCCTCCTCATCCTCATCCCCTTCATCGTCGTCATCAGACACTTCCTGTCCAAGGTCCTTCAGGCGTTTCTGGTAGAGATAAGAAAGAATATTAGTCATCTGTGTAGGTTTATTATATCGACCGTGGATTGACTCACCTTGTCGTCGTTTCTCTTAGCCTCTAGGTCGCCAAACACAATCAGCAGATCCTCAAGTTCGGACTGTGCTGCCTTGCGAGCCTCTTCCTTCTCCACCACTTCCGACTTGACCTTTGCCAGCTCTTTGCGCATTTCATCAAGGGCCTGGGAGGATGCTTCAGTGTCACCCTTGGTCTTTTTGGCATTCCCCTCTGCCTCTTGTGCTCTCTTTTCTAATGTAGAAATCTTGGAGGAGTACTCATAACGCACAATGTCAATATCTTTGGCGGATTTCTCCTTAAGCGTGATTAATTCTTTCTGCAGGTTCTCATTGGCGGTCTGTAACTCTGCAACATTTTTGGTAGATTTCTCTTTCAAGGTCGCCAGGTCCTTCTTCAGGTCGTTATTTGTGGATTGTAGTTCTCCAACTTCGCTGGTAGATTTTTCTTGAAGTAGAGCAAGTTCCTTTTTCAGGCGGTCGTTGGTTGATTGCAGGTCTGTAAGCTGTGTGTCATGCTCCTGTTTGCCTGCATTGACCTCCGACTGCAATTTTTGAATAGTTGCATTCAACTCCGAAACTTCCGCGGTGTGCTTCCCTTTCGCCGACTTCATCTCCGCCTCGAGACTTTCAACGATACCATTCAAATCCAAAACTTCAGCCGTGTGTTGGCTCTTGATTCGATACGCATCTGACTCCAGCGTTTGAATGTTGGCCTTTAAGTCAGCAACTTCACCGGCGCTTTGCTCCTGAGCGCGAGCCAGCTCTGATTCGGCCGCTCTGATTTTCTTTTGTAAATCGGCTACCTCAGCCTCGTGATGCTCCTTGACCCGGTGGCTCTTTCGCTCGTAATCCGCAGCCATTTCTTTCAGCTGTTTATCAATGGCACGAAGTTGCTCGCCATGCTGCTTTAGGAGTTCGTTCCTAGCATGTTGGTTCTGTTCTTTTACGGCTGTTAATTCCTGCTCGTGACCTCTTTGGAGGCCTTCGTGGGCCTGTTGCACCCGAGAAGTCTCCATGGTGCTCGACTCTTTCGTTTTTCTATGCTCAAGCTGCTCGTGCTCAAACTTGTTCTGGAAGGCAAGTACATCCGATTCGAGGGTTTGGATCGTCTCGGTCTTGTCATTGAGTTCAGCTTTGAGGGAATCAACCAGCTCGCGGGAGACTCCTCGTTCAACACCATTGGTGATGACTGACACTTCCAGTCCAGGTTCGCGATCAATTGCTCGAATTAAACGGCCAAAATGATCCTTGAGAAAATCGACAAATTGTTTGTCAAAGAAAATTTCAGGAAGTCCTCCATCATACTGCCCTCCTACCGTCTGGGGGAGGACTTCAAAATCCCGGATGGCGGGGGACTCTCGGAATCGGGTGATCTTATCAATATATTGTTCCCTCCCAAGTTGTTCGATCATCAGCTTGTGCAATGTCTTGCGGGGAATCGGGGAGTCTTTGGAGGAAAACTCGTAAACAATTCCCAGTAAGACTGTGCAAAGTCCGGATAAGAGTACGTTGGAGACAGTTCGATGTTTCACCTCCTGCAACAAGGTTTGGATGCTGCTTCCCTCCCCCAGGAAATCGTTAACTGCATCTGGTTCTTCGAAAAGCCATCCACATAGCAGCATCAGATATCCCAAGGTGATTCGTTCGTCATCTCCGCGTTGTATACCGGTAATTAGGTTTCCGACTATCGTTTGGATGCAAGTGATAACTTCTTCGCCATTTTCGGCATCTCCCTCCGTCACGCCCATGGCAATAGTCTTTGCTTCGGCGTTCTCGAAAAGCAGGTGGAACATGAGGACAGATGCCATCCACGTTTGATACGGATCCGCGTTCCCTCGAGACTCCGGTGGAGTCAGCAAGACAGTCAAGATATTCGGGATCTGATCTTGTCCGCTAATATGGCCATCGATAGCCCTTCGTAGAACATGGATGCGTATTCCTGAGTGGTTCGCAAAAAATGCCTTGACACATTCACATGCTGCGAGACGTGCATCCAATAACGAAAGCGGTGCAGGTTCGAGAGATAGCTTGAGCAGAGCTTCAATAACATTGATTCGTTGAATACCGTTTGCCGTTTCGTCCGCAGGTCGATGTCCCCAGACAACTTCGACATCGCCGAATTGTTCCTGGAGGGGCTGGTTACCCCGAATCAAACCCGCACAAGTAGCAAGTGCCTGGACATGTTAGTTTTCAATATTGACGCAGGATAAAGGATATGTTGCAAACCTTCGAGGTAACATTAACACTAAACTTTTGTCCAAAAGCTGTACTAAGCGCTTGTTCCATAATACCATTTTTCCAGAACGCTATTTGATTGGCAGCAGTGTTCACCGCGCCCCTGACGAGGAACAACTGAATTATGACCAATAGTCCCCAGATATTCTTGTCCCGGGAGGCAAGAGTCCATTGGGGTGTGGGCTCATCGGAATCCTGCTCTTGATTGGTGTCGGCGAGAAGTTTCGCCAATTTTTGGACACATCCTGTCTCCCGAAAGTAGGACTGATTGGAGATGTTCAATCTCAGAAGATTGGCTAGTAAAGACAGACAATCTTCAACCACTTCCGAACCGTGAGTCAAGGCGCCTTCGGTCTCGATGAGAGAGAATACTAGTTCGAACGCATTCTCAAAAGCGACAAGTTTTTGAAATTCTTCGGAGGCGGGAGTCAAAGCAATGAGGAGGAGTAACGCCTCTATGCGACACGAGTGTAAGCATGCAGGCTTTCCAATTCATTTAGACCCATGGATACAAACGTACCGTTTCGTACAGGATCTCGCGCATCCCCCAGAGCACTAACTAGCCTGGGGATGCCTAGTGGTGCCGTTAAAATGCATTCTTGTGTTCTTTCTGGCCGTGCGCTGGAGATTTGGAACATCAATTGCAAAGAGTAAAGGCGAGAATAGAAATCGCGGGTATCTAGAAGGTCAAGTAGAGCGGTTATATTATCTTGTCGCTTTCACTTCGTCAGCGACAGGAATGACTACTGCGATAACGTTAAATCCATACCTGCGTGAATTCGTCAGACAGCCAAAGGGCGATTTCATCGGACGCTTCGGGCTGGACAAGACAGTCAGCACGCACGACCCCCAACAAAAAAACAGGGTAGTGTAGAGGCGGGTTACGAACACTCTTCTCATCGGGAGAAAATAGCATCAATAGGGTCTCCAACACGACCTTGATAGTGTCCACATCCTCACTGTCATTGCGCAAACAACTGATCAGTGGTCGCAACGCACCGGAGGCGACTGATGCGGGATAGACCTTCGCAAAACTTCTCAGTCCTTGTATAGCCGCCCGACGGTCCTCCAGTAGAGTCGCACTTTGAAGTCTACTGGTCAGCGTGTTGATGGTGTCCGTAGCCGTTTGTTTGGCCGGCGCCTGCGATTCGAGGATTCGGAACATCGCAAGTGGTGGGTCGTAATCTCATGGTCACCGCCAGCCAGGGCCGTCACAATTGATCAGCATCGAACAGGTTGAGGTGAACCTTTAATCAGAGTCGTGGATGGTTTCGAAGTCGGTGAGTTGTTCTTTTGCGGAGCTGTGATACTTTAACTAACCAGCGGATGCCAAGCAACCCACGCTAAGCTCCCTCGGGACCCGCGACAAGAGAAGCGCCGAAAAGCCGGACGCTTTCATTCATCCTTTCATTCTTCGCTCACGATCGCGACGTTTCTCCTAGTCCTTTGTGATCGCCTTGTACAGAACTTGTGTCGTGGGACTTCTTCTTGTCCCTGTCTATCAATATTTCCGACAGAATATTCCCCGACTCTTCTTCAAAAAAAGAAAACCCGCTGCGACCTGTCAGCGTTACGGCGAAAGCTCTTCCCAAGTCGGACCAAGCTTGCGGCCGCCCATGAAGCGCAACAGTAACTCGCTTTAGTTTCAATTCCAAATTCCTACCGACGCCTTTGACGCCCATCCATATCTACGTAACCGGCCACATCACCGAACATGGGTGTTCCAGCGCTTTTCCGATGGCTCTCCACCAAATATCCCAAAATCATCTCGTCGGTGATCGAGGAGCGTCCCTATGAGATCAACGGAGAGGAGGTTCCCGTGGACACAACGCGTCCCAATCCCAATGGAGAGGAAATGGATAATCTATACCTGGATATGAATGGTATTGTCCATCCATGTACCCATCCCGAGGGAAAGCCGCCACCAGAGAACGAGCAGGAGATGATGTTGGAGATTTTTAAATACACGGACCGCGTCGTGAACATGGTTCGCCCCAGAAAGGTTTTGATGATTGCTGTTGGTGAGTGATTCTTTCCAGTGTGATTGCTACTGTTGGCGAGCGTTTACTAATTCCGTTACTTCTTAATATAGATGGTGTCGCCCCCCGAGCCAAGATGAACCAGCAACGCGCACGTCGTTTCCGCTCGGCGCAGGAGGCTAAGGAAGCCGATGAGAAGAAGGAGGAGTTTAGAAAACTTCAGGCCAAACAAAATGGCACTAAAGCCGACCAGATCCTCGAAGAGGAAGTCATCCAAAAGACGTGGGACAGCAATGTGATCACTCCAGGGACCCCGTTCATGGATATCCTCGCTGCCTCCCTGCGTTACTGGATCTCCTACAAACTAAACACAGATCCGGCGTGGGAAAAGCTCAAGATCATCATCTCCGATGCTACTGTTCCCGGAGAGGGAGAGCATAAGATTATGGAGTTTGTCCGGTCGCAGCGAGCAGACCCCGAGCACGATCCGAACACCCGTCACGTTATCTACGGTTTGGACGCTGACTTGATCATGTTGGGGCTCGGCACCCACGAGCCTTATTTCCGCGTCCTGCGAGAGGATGTCTTTTTCCAGGAATCCAAGGTTCGAACCTGTCATCTCTGTGGTCAACCGGGCCACATGGCCGCCGAATGTAGAGGCCAGGCAAAGGAGAAGAGTGGAGAATTTGATGAAAAACAACATGCCACTCCCTTGAAGCCATTTATTTGGCTTAATGTCTCTATTCTTCGAGAATATCTTGCCGTCGAGCTCCACGTGCCGAACCAACCGTTTCCTTTTGACCTAGAAAGGGCGTTGGATGATTGGGTCTTCATGTGCTTTTTCGTAGGAAATGATTTCCTTCCGCATTTACCATCATTAGACATTCGTGAGAATGGTATTGATACTCTAATCGCGATCTGGCGCGATAACATCCCTGTCATGGGTGGCTACCTAACCAAGGATGGACATGTGGACTTTCAGAAAGCCCAAGTGATCCTTCAAGGGCTTGCAAAGCAAGAAGATGCCATTTTCCGCCGTCGTAGACAAGTGGAAGAGCGAAAAGCTGCCAACGAAAAGAGGCGCAAGGAAGAGGCGAGGCTTCGGGATGAGCGCAACAAAAGACAAAGACGTGGGTCACCATCTTATGACGGTCACGAACCTCCCGCAAACAGTCGATCCCGTGGCGGTGGAAGTGCCGGGCAGCCTGCCCCTAGTGGTATTGAGCTCATTACTCCTGGCCGAGGCGAGCTATCCCGCGAGACCAGGGAACTCACTCACAGCATGGTTGTCAACCGGGGGGCTGTCTATCGGGCCAACGAGGCCAACAAGAGCGCCGCAGCTGTTTTAAAGAGCAGACTTATGAAAGGTCCCCAGGATGCTGCAGCGCCTGAAGATTCAGAGGAACCTTCCGAGGAGGCGAACGATGCTCCCGATACTGCGGCAGAACCGACGTCGCCGTCGTCCGTTCTGGGTAAAAGAAAGGTTGCCGAAGAGAATGGGAAGGATACAGAGTCCGCAAACGAAACACCTAAGCCCTCCAAGGATGACGAGATGCCACCCGACACCGTCCGACTGTGGGAAGAAGGTTACGCAGATCGGTATTACGAGCAAAAGTTCGGTGTTGACCCGGAAGACAAGGAATTCAGACACAAGGTTGCGCGGGCATATGCCGAAGGTCTCGCTTGGGTGCTCCTGTACTATTTCCAGGGATGTCCATCCTGGACTTGGTATTACCCTTATCATTACGCGCCCTTTGCGGCCGATTTTGTGGATATCGCCGATATGGTGTCGTCTTTCGAGAAAGGCACACCATTCAGACCCTTTGAGCAGCTTATGGGAGTTCTTCCGGCCGCATCTAACCACGCCATCCCGGAGATCTTCCATCCTCTTATGGAGGAGCCAGACAGCGAGATTATTGATTTCTATCCGGAGGATTTCGCACTAGACCTGAACGGCAAAAAGTTTGCTTGGCAGGGTGTTATTTTGCTGCCCTTTATTGATGAGAAACGACTCTTGGCTGCGATGGAGAAGAAGTACCCCCAGCTCTCGGAGGAGGAGAAACTTCGAAATGCTGTTGGGCGAGACGTCCTTTTGATCTCGGATGGTCACCCACTGTACCAAGACTTGGTTGGCAATTTCTACTCCAAGAAGCAAGGTGTTCCGAAGTATAAATTGAACATGCGAGTGAGTGAAGGGCTGGCAGGCAAGGTCGAACGTAATGAGTCGTATATACCTCACAGTTCCTTGGTCTCATCACTGGAAGAATACGGCATGCCCAGTTTGGATGAAGATCGATCATTAACGTGAGTACTCAGTCTCTTGCTCTCTCTCTCTCTCTCTATCTATTAGATTCAATACGCTAATTCTATGACACAGGGTCGATTATGAAATTCCCAAATCGACGCACATCCACAAATCCATGCTACTGCGAGGAGTGAAATTTCCCGCTCCGGCGCTAGACCAAGGAGACATTCAAGCCGTCAGAAATAAATCCTATAATTCGGGACGATCTTTTGGAGGCGCACCATTCCGCAATAATAATGGGAACCGTGGTGGACGCATCAATTACGCCGCCAATAACAATAGCAACAGTGACCGACCCAACCCATTTGCGGCGCATCTCGATCCGAACTTTGCGCCCGGCTCCAATGCCGGCGGTGCGCCGCCCTCTGGGTGGGCTCCTGGATCCACAGGATACTCCCGAGGACCTCCTCCTCCTCCACGTGGTAGAGGGAGAGGAGGATACCCTCCTCGAGGGGGATATCAGGGCCAAGATCGAGGTCAACACGGACAGCACGGATCGTATGGCGGTCACTCGGGCAACCAATACTCCCAATCCTACCAACAAGGACAACCTCCTAGCTATGGTGGCGGTGGAGGAGGAAGAGGAGGAGGGTACCGAGGGGGGTATTCATCGAGAAACTCGGGTGGATATGGGCGGTACTAAAAATGAGGCAGCCGAAGAAGGGAAGGGAAGAAAAAAAAGTGGATTCGATTTGTTGGGTTTGTCGATCCATTTCGATCTAGTAGGGCATGATTGGGTCTGGTGATAAAAAGGCATCGATATTGAGTTTATCCTTTTTTTTTTCTTTTTTGTCTTTTTTTGGTGATATACATGTGTGTTCTTATTTTTCTCCCCTTTTTTTCTCTCTCTCTGTCATTTCCCTCTTTCGAGGATGTCAATTGGAATGAGCTGGATGGATGGATTTTGTTTAACTCGGCGTTGGTGGAAAATTCCAGGCAATTGAAAAACGAAGACAAACCCTTACAGACCAATGAGACTTGAAGATGAACCATAACAAAGCGTAGAAGAATGAATGAATCTATTCTTGTGAATGTGCCGGCAGCAACAGAGTGGAACTGCCGACCCGAACGCGACATCGGAGAGGAAAGAAAGAAGAATGAGTCAATCGAGGGGGGAAACCCAATCGAGGGGCGGTGTGGAGATTGTAGTAGTAACTATGGGTTATGAGTTCAAAATAAATCGAATAATACTGGATAGAATAGGATAAATAATACTATATAAATTGTTAAAATATTATAAAATAATTTTAAAAGAAATACCCATTACCCCTGGGCAAAAAAAAAAAAAAAAGATCCACTCGGTTCAATTCGATATTCTTCACCCTCATTCCTCTCTGGGCGGAGGAGCTGAAAACTGCCCCGCTACTAAATTTCTCCGGGACTTCCCAAAACACTCACTCTCTCACTCTCTCACATCCATCCATTGACCATTGACCTCTTCTTGCTGATCTCCTCCCTCCTCTTCTCTCCCTCCCCCCCATCTCTCCCCCTTCTACCCCAATTGAACCCTTTGAACGATCTCCCAGGGTGTGGACAAGGTTGGACAACAGCATGCTCTAAAAAGAGTCTCCCTCCCTGATTATTACTCATTGTGTATTCCTCTTGCGGAAACAGAAAGAAAGAAAGAAAAAAGGGGGCACCCGGTGACAGTGAAAAGAAAAAGAAAGAAAATCACAAATGATGACCGAACCCACGAAAATCAGCATCTTAGGTCGTGAGAGCATCATCGCCGATTTCGGTCTCTGGCGCAATTATGTCGCTAAGGACTTGATCAGTGGCTGTCCCTCCACGACCTACGTCCTCGTCACCGATACCAATATCGGCTCCATCTATACCCCCGCATTCCAGAAGACCTTCGAAGAGGCCGCCGCCAACGTCTCTCCTGCTCCCCGTCTACTCGTCTACCATGTGCCACCCGGCGAGGTGTCCAAATCCCGCCAGACCAAAGCCGACATTGAGGACTGGATGTTGAGTCAGAGTCCCCCGTGTGGTCGAGATACCGTGGTCATTGCGCTCGGTGGAGGTGTGATCGGTGACCTGACCGGCTTTGTGGCCTCCACCTATATGCGCGGAGTCCGCTATGTCCAGGTTCCCACCACTCTTCTGGCCATGGTGGACTCCTCCATCGGAGGCAAGACCGCCATCGATACGCCGCTGGGAAAGAACCTTATCGGTGCCATCTGGCAACCGACCCGCATCTACATCGATCTGGAGTTCCTGGAAACGCTCCCGGTCCGTGAATTCATCAACGGTATGGCGGAGGTGATCAAAACAGCCGCAATTTCAAGCGAGAAGGAGTTCACAGCATTGGAGGAAAACGCGGACACGATCTTGAACGCCGTCCGTCGCGAATTGAAGCCTGGTGAACACAGATTTGAAGGAATTGAGGACATTCTCAAGGCACGCATCCTCGCCTCGGCGCGTCACAAGGCCTTTGTCGTCTCAGAGGATGAGCGCGAGGGTGGCCTCCGCAACCTTCTGAACTGGGGTCACTCCATTGGCCACGCCATTGAGGCCATCCTTACTCCGCAAATTCTCCATGGCGAGTGCGTCGCAATCGGGATGGTGAAGGAGGCTGAACTGGCGCGACATCTCGGCATTCTCAAGAATGTAGCCGTCGCTAGAGTTGTCAAGTGTCTTGCCGCGTACGGTCTTCCCACATCGATGAAGGATGCGCGCATTCGGAAGCTGACCGCCGGCAAGCACTGCTCGGTCGACCAGCTACTTTTCAACATGGCTCTGGACAAGAAAAACGACGGCCCAAAGAAGAAGATTGTTCTCCTGTCGGCGATTGGCACGCCATACGAACCCAAGGCTAGCGTAGTCCCCAATGAGGACATTAGCGTGGTTCTGGCCCCCAGTGTGGAGGTGCACCCCGGAGTCTCGAATGCATCCAACGTGGTTTGCGCTCCTCCTGGCTCTAAGAGTATCTCCAACCGAGCTCTGGTCCTGGCTGCGTTGGGCTCCGGCACCTGCCGTATCAAGAACTTGTTGTATTCCGATGACACTGAAGTCATGATGAATGCGCTAGAGAAAATCGGTGCGGCCACTTTCTCCTGGGAAGAAGAAGGTGAGGTTCTTGTAGTGAACGGAAAGGGAGGCAACATCAAGGCCAGCGATGTGCCTCTCTACCTTGGCAACGCAGGAACTGCCTCCCGCTTCCTCACCACTGTTGTGACCCTTGCTACCGCCAGCAACGTGGACCATAGTGTCCTGACGGGTAACAGCCGTATGAAGCAACGCCCGATCGGCGACCTCGTCGACGCCTTGACTGCGAACGGAGCCTCGGTCGAATATTTGGAGAAGAAGGGAAGTCTGCCTCTCAAGATTGGCGCTGGTGGTGGGTTCTCGGGAGGACGGATCAATCTCTCTGCCAAGGTTTCCTCCCAGTATGTGTCCTCGCTCCTGATGTGCGCCCCGTATGCCAAACAGCCAGTCACATTGAAACTGGTTGGCGGCAAGCCCATCTCGGAGCCGTACATCCAGATGACCACCGCGATGATGAAATCTTTCGGCATCGAGGTACAAAAATCGACCACCGAGGAGTACACCTATCATATCCCTCAAGCTCGCTACGTCAACCCTGCTGAATACGTTGTCGAGAGCGATGCCAGCTCTGCAACCTACCCTCTCGCCATTGCAGCAGTTACCGGTACCACATGCACTGTCCCTAACATCGGTTCCAAGTCTCTCCAGGGCGATGCCCGTTTTGCTGTCGATGTCTTGCGACCCATGGGATGTACTGTCTCCCAGACCGACATCTCGACGACAGTCACGGGACCAGCTGACGGTGTTCTGCGTCCGCTGCCCAACGTGGATATGGAACCTATGACCGATGCGTTCCTCGGGGCGTCCGTACTTGCTGCTATCGCTCGAGGTAAGGACGGCAACCACACTACTCGCATTTACGGAATTGCGAACCAACGCGTCAAGGAATGCAATCGGATCAAGGCCATGAAGGACGAGCTCGCAAAGTTCGGAGTCATCTGCCGTGAGCATGACGACGGTCTGGAAATTGATGGCATTGATCGCACCGCCCTCCGTCAACCTGCTGGAGGCGTGTTTTGCTACGATGATCACCGTGTGGCATTCAGCTTCAGCGTTCTCGCCGTGGCTTCGCCCCAGCCGACCCTGATATTGGAGAAGGAATGTGTTGGCAAGACGTGGCCTGGTTGGTGGGACGCTCTTCGACAGCTTTTCTCCGTCAAGATCCAGGGCCGAGAACTGAAAGAGGAGGAATCCCCCGCTTTGACCAGTGCTGAGAAGGCAAGCGCTTCGGTCTTCATTATCGGAATGCGCGGTGCTGGCAAGACCACAAGTGGACAATGGGTCGCAAAGTCCCTCAACCGGCCATTTATTGACCTTGACACTGAGGTTGAGAACACAGAGGGAATGGCCATCCCCGAGATTATCAAGCAACGGGGCTGGCAAGGATTCAGAGATGCCGAGCTTAACATGCTCCAGCGCACGCTGAAGGAGCGGTCAACCGGCCACGTCTTTGCGTGTGGTGGAGGTATTGTTGAGATCCCCGAGGCGCGAAAGCTGCTTAGCGATTATCACAAGAGCAAGGGCAATGTTTTGCTCATCATGCGTGATATCAAGAAGGTGATGAGCTTCCTTTCCATCGACCAGACCCGCCCAGCCTACGTGGAGGACATGATGGGCGTGTGGCTGCGTAGAAGGCCGTGGTTCCAGGAATGTAGCAACATCCAGTACTTCAGCCAACACGCAAGCGGTGGTGGGCTCACTCTCGCTTCGGAGGACTTCGAGCGCTTCTTGAAGGTTGTCACTGGCCAGGTGGACAACCTCAGCATTGTCAAGCAAAAGCCGCACTCCTTCTTCGTGTCCCTGACCCTGCCCGATCTGCGCCAGGCGAGTGATATTCTCGACAAGGTTTGCGTGGGCTCTGATGCCGTGGAACTTCGCGTCGATCTGTTGAAGGATCCCGCTTCGGGCAGCGACATTCCTTCTGTCGACTATGTCGCCGAGCAGATGTCGTTCCTCCGCAGCCGCACCGCCCTGCCTCTCATCTTCACCATCCGCACCAAGAGCCAAGGAGGACGTTTCCCCGATGATGCTCACGATGCCGCGATGGATCTGTACCGCCTCGCTGTCCGGTCCGGCAGCGAATTTGTGGATCTCGAGATCGCCTTCCCCGACGAGATGCTGCGCGCAGTTACCGAGATCAAGGGCTATTCCAAGATCATCGCATCGCACCACGATCCCAAGGGTGAGTTGTCCTGGTCCAACATGTCTTGGATCAAGTACTACAACAAAGCCCTCGAGTACGGCGATGTGATCAAGCTGGTTGGTGTCGCTAATAACCTCGATGACAACACCGCCCTTCGGAAGTTCAAGACCTGGGCTGAGGAGGCTCATGATGTCCCCATGATCGCCATCAACATGGGTGATAACGGACAGCTGAGCCGCATCCTCAACGGCTTCATGACGCCAGTGTCCCATCCCGCCCTTCCTTTCAAGGCTGCTCCTGGTCAGCTCTCTGCCACCGAGATCCGCAGAGGTTTGTCCTTGATGGGTGAAATCAAGGCGAAGAAGTTTGCCGTCTTTGGTTACCCAATTTCGGTGTCTCGTTCCCCTGCCCTTCACAACACCCTCCTCCAACAGTCGGGTCTCCCTCACGAGTACGGACGTCTGGAGACTTCTAATGCCGAGGATGTCAAGGACTTCATCCGCTCTCCGGACTTCGGTGGTGCCTCTGTCACTATTCCCCTGAAGCTGGATGTCATGCCTTTGCTGGACGAAATCGCTCAGGAAGCTGAAATCATCGGTGCTGTCAACACCATCGTGCCCGTCAGCAATGGATCTGGCAAACCGGCCCGACTCGTTGGCTACAACACCGACTGGCAGGGAATGATTCTGTCTCTCCGCAACGCCGGTGTTTACGGCGCCAATGGAGACGCCAGTGGGGTGGTTGTCGGTGGCGGCGGCACTGCTCGTGCTGCCATCTACGCCCTCCACCACATGGGCTACTCTCCCATCTATGTCATTGGCCGCTCTGCCGGCAAACTCCAGAGCATGGCTGAGACGTTCCCCACCGGCTACAACATCCGACTTGTGGATAGCGGCGAACAGATCGATACCATTCCCCAGGTGGCCATCGGCACCATCCCGGCCGACCGACCCATCGATCCCAGCATGCGGGAAACCCTATGCCACATGTTCGACCGGACCGAGAAAATGGACGCCGACGTCGTGAAGACGGGCGAGAAAGCGCCGCGGGTGCTCCTTGAAATGGCCTACAAACCGGCCGTGACGGCCCTTATGCAACTCGCATCAGATGCTAACTGGAAGACTATTCCGGGACTCGAGGTTCTTGTGGGCCAGGGTTGGTACCAGGTATGTTTTTTGAGGCCCCCCAATTGACCAATTAAATAGACTAGAATATTTTTCTAACGTGAGTGTGTAGTTCAAACACTGGACGGGAATTTCTCCCCTCTACCAGGATGCACGAGCAGCAGTGCTTGGGGATTCGGCATGAGAATGAGCATGGTTTGATTTGATATATCTATTTTGTGTTATTTTTATTTCTATTTTTATTTTTATTTTTTCCTATGGGTTGCGAATTCTTTTGTGATGAGATACAAAAAAGCAGATGACATTTCTGTTGATCTGGAGATGTTTTTTTTTTTTTTTTTTTTTTTGATAATGATTTCTGTTTTTCTCCTTACAAAAGCCTAGAACGTTTAATGCCCTCGTCAATCAGGGATATTTCGGGTTGGAAGTTTTGTTTGGGAGTCAGGGCTGACAATTGAGAGAGATTGGCGGCGCGTGACTTTCTCTCCATTTTTTTCTCTCGTAGAATTGATCCATCGACAACAACATCAAGAATGGGGTCGACCGCCTGAGACCCAGATCCATCACGCGATCACCAGAGTACTTACTAGTCACATCGCCAACGGTGCGAATGGCATGTACTAGGATGTTAGTTCAATTCCACCCAGATACAAGTGCGTATCTTTGCAAGACAACCGACCAGAATCTGAGTCTCGAATTGCTATTAATAGGTGGGATAGAACAACCGAAAGGGGAGGAGGGGGGGGAAGGGAGGTTTTTTTCCACCTGACATACCCCGCCGACCATTGGTTTAGTTGGTTGGTCGCCTAGTGTATGAACGTGGGGAGACTAAAAAAAAAATATTCTAGCATCCAAGCGAGGTCGGTTAGAGAGAGAGAGAGAGAGAGAGAGAGAAAGAGAGAGAAAGAGAGCTAACTAACAATCTAACTAAAGAAGACACTAAACTAGACTAAACAAGAAAAAGAGAACAAGCGATTCGTGTGAGATGGTCATGGACCGAGAGCAAACGGGGGTCTGGACCGCGACCGACCGAGCGCAAAGTCCAGACTGGAGGCGGAGCAATCAAGAACTCGTTCTTAAGTGCTGACACTGCAAGACATGCATGATCTCCATCCGAATTTTATTTTTTTTTTTGGTCTGGAAGGGTCGGTTGAATTATCCATGGTCAGTGTCAGAGTGTCAGTCATTGTCTCGTTCGTACTCGTTGTGTTGGGTTGTCTTAGATGTAATATTTTGGTTGTTTGTCGCATGATAACCAGATAAGTTGCCAGATAATCAAGATAAGATTTTCAGAATTATTAATATTTATTCGGTCGGGGAAGAGAGACAGGATAAAAATAGGAATAATGATTATCGGGGATAAGGACACAGAAGACACAAACATCGAGAATGGATCGGAATGAATGTCGGGTCGATAAGGGGTCCAGGAATAGCGATAAAATGGTCATGCCGGCCATCCGATGTAGGGAAAAAAGATTCTTTTGGTCGCGCGCGGGGATCGACCGGGCCGAATGGGATCCCCCAGTTTTTGTTGGTGTACCCTATTCCTGCCTCATATCCATTTGATATTTTATATAGATAGATACCTGGGTATATATATTCCTACATATATTTATATATTATATATATAAGAGACACAGAATCAGAGTATAAAATAAATTATCCCTCTATAAAATGATATTGATTATATTGATGATTGGTCCAGTAGATTACTACTATCTAAACATTATCTGATAAGGTCACAAATCAGCAACATAACTCGTAAATGTTAATGGCAGATACCAATACATCAATAAAATACATATATATTATATGTATATATAGATGTATAAAAAAGGATCTAGAGTCGACAGAATTTTCACAGCTAGGCCAGACAGGAACATGAAAAAGTTGATTGCCGTACAACCGAGAAGAAGAAAGAGAGAAAAAAGGAAAGAAAAATCCCCTTCCTGCAGGACCAACCGCAAAGGGATAAGACCCTGTGCATGTTAGGCCAAAATTAGAAGGCTTCCAGAAAACGTCGCTAGAAAAGGCGGAGATGCCGATACGGTCAGCGTGTAACTTCCGCCCGACGGTGACTGGGTATGTTTCGGAGCCGTATTATCCGGCGAACCATGTCGGCTGTGGCTGTGCTTAGAACTGCCGCTAGAACCACGCTAGAAGGAAGAGTTTTTCTTTTCCTTGCATTAGCGTTTCCGACTGGACACATGGACTTTTACACATGGACCATTGCTGCGGTTAAGGTGCTGACTCGGATCCTTGCTAGTTCCGGTACTCTCGTATTTCTTGTCGGATGATCGGGGTTTGGAAAAAAAAAAAAAAAGACAGACAGACAGATGGACAGAAAGAAAGAAAGAAGAAAAGAAATGGGGTGGTGGGGGGGGAGGGGGGGTAAGAAATGAATTATTAATATTATTCATTAATATTAAACAATTCTAGTCATCCTAACGAAGGATAGAGCCTGAAAATAGTAAAATAAAATATAATCTAATAAATAATAGTAAAAAATTCAATCACAAACAACACATCAGGTAAAACAGTTTTAACGCGGTCATCGATCTGCTGAAAGGAGCTGAATCTCCGTCCCATAACATGGGAAAACAACCGCAACCAAGACCCGCTCCGTCCCAGCCAACAGAGACAAGCCCAGACGCTTAAAATCTTACCGGGACAAAAGCTAGATTCAACCACCCCCTCGTATTAGATTCTTAATCTGACCGAATCTCTCTCTCTCTCTCCCGAGTCGTAAGCGAGATTCGGTTTTCATATCCTTACCGGCCCCGCGGCCGGTCCCATTTCGGTCAGAAGATAGGGTTAACTCTATACCATCCATGTAATAGATCCCGATTGACCAAGTGTGTCTACACTTGGCAGATGTCCTCGCACGTGTCATTGGTGGCTCCCTGTTCAATGACTGCGTTCTCGCCACCGGCTTCAGCTGTCGTCTGTCAAGTTGGTGGGTCAGTCCCCCTTCTCCACGCGTAGGTTGACAGGAAAAACAGACATCTGGGTCCTTTAGCGGGTCAAGCTGTCTACGAGTTGGTCCGCGGGGTTGGAATATCCGGCGAGTGATTGGTGTATGGTTACGTTATGATTCTACCTCGGTAGGTAGTAGGTACCCATGTATGACTTGTAGCGCGCATACTGTCGGGATAGGTTGCCACGAGCTGAAGGGACTTTCAAACTACGAGACTACCAGTAGGCAGGGGTGGGAATAGATGCATCTCAAAACCGGGAAATTTCAAGAAAAAAAAATTAAATAAACTATTTGATTGAATATTTCAAATAATAATAATGTCCATGTGAACAATCAGGTCACGACGGTGTTTTTTTTTTTTTTTTTTTTTGCCGGGAGGTAGGGTTATGTTGTCCAAATGACCGGAGAGAGATGTTGGC
>VCAU01000078.1:51319-163962 GCA_015844325.1 Aspergillus nanangensis | reverse complement strand
GTGTGTGTGTGTGTGTGTGTGTGTGTGTTACGTCCTCTCATTGATGACGATTTCTCGTAAAAGGTCAAAACCCTCATACTCGGATGCCTTATCCATTCTACTATTGGATGATACATGAGCGCTGAGGTTGATGGCTGTGTGTAAATGGAACTTGCCACTTGGTGATTTCGAGACGCTGAGGGAGATGTAGGAGTGGCTAAGATCAGGTTAGGTGGTATTATTCTGAAGGACCAGTCACTGACTATCTTCACCAAATTCCCAAAATAGCCCCTCGTCTTTGATTGCTCAGAGACACACCCTCCTTCTGCTCCAAATCGCCAGTAATAACCATTGATGTCAACCCTCCATATATATCAACACCACCACCATCATAATCATCACCCAATCCAACATATTGTATCTACCTAGGCGCCTAACCATCACATATGATTCCAAAAGTGCCTGCGCCTCCCCTCATCACACATCCTTCGGATTGAAAAAAAAAAAAAAAAATTAAAAAAAAATTTCAATCAATCAGTCAATCAAAATAAAAAGTGATATGCTCTACATCTCGGCAGTCTCGTTACCAATGAGAATATAACCCCAACCTTGCATCCCATTTGGAAAATGTTATCTGGGCTTATCAGCGGGCGGAGTGTCCCACGGACATGGAGAGTGAGGGCAAACCGAGCCAGTCAGGACACACCAAAGGTAAATTGAGGTGGAGAGGAAATAACCAAGTGAGAGAGAGCCCTTGTTGTTAAGTGGAGCCGACAGAACCACCAGAGAGGATAAGAGGGTATGGACTGATGCAGAGCCTTGATAGGCCTGGGAACATTTAGCCGTGATAACTGGAATCATTCATATGCAGTGGTTGGCCAATCAACGCTGCGTATGATTGACTTTGCCGGCTAAGCTAGTCGGCCCCGCTCGCGCATCCCGTCCTCCATTTACATCCCATTTTCTTACGTAGTGGACTGGGTAATTTACAGTAAGATCAGCAGCTGGAAACTTGGAAGTTGAATAAGGTGATTGAGCGGTCATTCAATCAGATTCCTTTCCCCGTGTAGGTTGAATTTTGGTCCTCTCGCAAGTTGGTCAGGTCGCTCTGGACCCTTTTCCCTTGTGTTGGAAATAATCTCCGGGGGAAGGAGAGCAAGAGAGATTGGAAGAAAAGAGAGGATCCCGGGTCAATCTGGTTTCCAATAATGATAGAAACTCGGTATTACGAGGTACTAATAATAACAGTGTGGAATAATACCTACCTACGTAGGGACATAACTTAGGTACTATTATGGTACACTATGGACGATAAAACCTGCGGCAGGCGAATCTTGTTACGTAGGTACCTCCATAATAATAATAGAGTATCAACAAAAACTGAGTTCTTTTTTCTGTATCATCCATCATCAAACCCGTGGCGGTGGCAATTCTGTCTGAACTAACAAATTTCGAGAAAACTCGTTGGAAGTGTTTATCCTGGCCAATGGTGAAACGGTCATGAACGGGGCCCACCGACGTGGGTGGCATGGTGTAATGCACCACCTCCCTTGTACCTTGCAGCAACACTAGGAAGTAAAGCAAACCCATTTGAGGGAGCATTGCGATGCAATGTGGCCAGTCAGAGTTTGCCCTCTTCTTATTCCCTGCTCCTTCCTTTGATTTCCTCATTCCTTTGCATATTTTTCCAGATTATTGTCTGTCATATGGGTCCCGATTTCATATGATTCCCCAATCTTGGGCCGAGATCAGTAACCTAATTGAGGAGGTCCCCGAAACCCTAATTATTGTTGTTGGTGTTGATGTTGCAACTTCATCTGTCTCTCCGTCGCATGAACATGTTGTAACCCGTATCATATGCCAGCCAACTTTTTCCATCTTTCTGAGATAAAGTTTATTGAACTCATTTCTGTCTAATTTTTTTTAATTTTTTTCTTTTTATTTTTTTATTTTTATTTTGTTAAATAATGAAATTCAATACCTACAGGAAGAGAGATAGAGAAGAGAAGAAAAAATCAGTCGCTTTATTGAAAATCCCATTCAATAGGGTAATGTGGCATGCGATAGCATTATTGAAGCTTCCATGTGTAATGACTTCCCTTCTCTATCTATCAATCTACCTATCTATCTATCAATTATCGCTCCAACGAGATAACAAAGAGATAGAAAAAAGACTAGTTCATGATATAGTACCTATGTGCCAATCCTCCAAATCCTGGGGAAAATAGACAACGTAAAAAAAAAAAAGGAAAGAAAAGAAAAGAAAACCGTTCGATGATCATCATCGCTATCCAGTCCCAAAAGTGAGAGTTGAGCCACCCAACGCATTGCGCATGGCACTATAGTATCCTGGAACAAAGGATGAGGGGTCGGTCGCGTCAGTGCTCATATTTTGCGATTCGACCTGTTCAACGGCGGATAGACCGATCATTTTTTTTCTTTTGTTTCATCATAGGGAGGAGTCGTGATTCCGATTATTATTTTTGTTCATCGGTCTACTGCAGGAACCGCTGCGGAGAGAGTTGTCGCTAGTCGTAGGCTTGCAGGTGTCAACCCTTGCTTAATCGGAGGATGCGGGTTTACCTGGATGGGTTTAGGGTTACGTTACACCTCCAGCTGCAGCTGTCAAAAGAGACGAGACGAGGCCAGTCAGTCGGTGACTTGCCGCAAGAGCAACACTGGGAATGCCCAAGATTGGTTACCAATTCCTTGTCCCTTTGGTGGTTAGAGTTTTTTTTTTTTTTTTTCCTTCTTTCTTTCTTCTTTATTAAGCCGGTCTGGTGGTGGGAATTATCTAGTTTAAGTAGCTACAAAGAAGTCAAACCAAACATGACTAGGGTTCATCCCGTCAAAGTTTCCATCCAGGGGGAGGGGCAGAGTCAGTCCATGGGTGTGACTCTCTGTGGGTGTGTACGAGGGAAGCAGTTACACCGTCCAAGATCAAATAATTATTGAATAATGGTCAAGTATGTCACCATGTTTGCTGGGAAGTGAGGGAGTACCTCGATCCGACTGGCATCGGGATCAGGCACAGCATTACATACATGCCTCATGCAGAACAAGTTAGGTTGTGATCGATTGCTGACAAAATCAGCCTGGCTGACAGCAGAGTGACAGGTGTGTGTGGTCTGTTCACACTCCCATCTGCAATTCAAATGCTGTGATGGCCAAAGCAAGGGAGGCCACCAGAGCTGTCAGATCTGACGCAAATCCTTTCGTCCGTTTCCGAGTAATAATGAATAATGACGAAACAAAAATTAAATTTCAATTGAAAACACTTACACAAAAAGCCTGTTGTGTAACACAAACTACCGGGTTCGATTGAGCAGATGTTGAGATGAATAATAAATGGACCAATTATTGTCTCACAGGCTCAAAATTGAGAACCAGGCTCAGAAGGAATAATTCCTCGTCATGACTCGCTGGTTTTCCACCAGGTTGTTCTCCAGGACCATCCGGTCCAATTAGTGTCATAGCCATTATTATTATTAGTGGCAGAAATTTCTAGTGGTGAAATGGGTTTCTTGTTGGAATCATTTCCCTGCAAAGTTGGGAAATGAAAGTCTAAAGATAGAACGGAGAAAGAGGGTCTCTGGTTCCGACCAGCCGCCACTTTACCCTTTGAGAAATGAAGCTTCCGGGTCGGTCCTCTGGTGCTGGAAATTAGCTCTACAACACAACTATACTTGTTGTCATTATTATTATTAGTATTATTATTACTATTGTTATTACCATCGGTATGATTCGGCTAGCATTGCCTCGTCGACGGAGAAAACAAAAACCAAGAAAGGGTGACATTGGCCCCATCAAAGCTGGACATTTTACCTACTCAGGTTAAAGGGCTCCAGAATTAATCTATGCATGGAAGGGCCGACGAGCTTCGAGAAAATAAACGAAAGCAGGCGTTAGACCTACTGTAAACTCCACGCAGCCCCATCGCAAAGACCGGCGGAGGAAATATCTAATTCGAGCTACTACTACTTCTCTTACGACAAGGCTGGAGAGTCGAGTCCTGCCACCTCTATCAGAGAGCTCATCACTTACGTAGGTCGGGATTTCGGAAAAGCAGCCGTAACTCTCGGTTCACTGGCCGCCGCTAAATCAGAACAACTCCAGTTAGTTAAGATCAGGATCGAAGGATGCGTACGCAACGGCTTGGTCCTCGAGGGACTTTACGGCGAATCCTTGCCACAAGGGAGCGCCATTGCAGAAACCGTTGTCGCACAGACGTAAAAAGATTTCCTTTCAGAGTTGAAAAGAAGAGAAAGAAGGGGGGGGAAGGCGCAAGCAAAGAGAACCGAGGCAGAAAGGTGAAAAAAAAAAAAAAAGGAAATTACTTACAGGGGGGGCGGCAGAAGGCGAACACACGGACAGCAGATTGCTTGCTAGTGACAGAAATGAGATGGATAGCACCAACGGCGGTCGATCAATTTGACAGGTACAGGGTATAACCCAGTCCACTCCGGGCGATGGGATGCATGAATCAAATGGCAATCGATTCTGATCCTCGGACCGTGATGATTTCCCACCCCGTTATTTGTTTCCTCATCTGAGATGATTTATTAGTACAGTAGTAATTATGTCTTTGATCATTGGAGTGTTGCCTGAACTGTCGAGTCTCACTTGGTGGTGACAGGTTCCATCACGACTCCACCCACGCCATCATGATGATTATCGATTGGCCACCACAGCTAAGAAATGATAGTCGCGCGACCGTTGTCTCGCCTGGAACCGAGGACCGTTCTGGAGGGTTGAGCCGTTAGAACAGGGTCAAAGCCAACGGGACGAGGGGATAATGCTGCTCCTGGGATGACCAGAACTAGAACTAGGACTAAGTTGTATACAGTATAATGACAATCGTCGCGGGCGATTCGAGACGTTGACAGGAGTGGGTTTGGATGGAGATGGCGATGGGGCTAAGCGGGCACCAGGCTCCATCGACCAGCAATCATGGCAAAGAAGTTTGGCGGCCGTGCGACTGAAAGCCTCGGGGTCTGCGGTCTTCCCCGGCAAATCACGCGAAGGGAAGGATGTGGCTTGATACATACAAAGCAAAATTGCTTGCTATCAATCAATCAATCAATCAATCAAACCTGCGCCGGGGGAGTCGGATTCGTAGGGTTTGTCGATGAGAAAAGTTCATCATCATCCGACGAATATCAAACCTTGCCACAACACTAATCCATCCGACGCATCAAACTAGAGGTCGAAGAATTGCGGATCCATATTAATCACCCAGAGAACTATCGCAAATCATGCAACGGCTTTCCAGGATTATTAACATCAGAGTGGGTTACGATCAGAGGGGGAGTACTTCTCCTCTAGGAAGGTGATTAGCCAACCGTTTTCTAGTGAAAATGATCAGGGATGGCAATAATCATGTTGATCAGGATAACAACAGATTACTCTTTTAGGATAACCTGGACCAGATACTAGTATGTAGATTTCTCCAGATAATCACGGCTGATATAGGACCTATTCTACTAGTAATTTACTTAGGTACTTACCACTATGTTTTAGTGAAGTTAATAATATCTTGGAAGTTTAAGTTTGATCCAACAGAAAAAGAAAAAGAATAATAATAATAATAATAATAATAATAATAAAATTCAATGGATTGGCGTGCTCAACTTTCTGCAGTGCTTTTGTAAATCCACGCACGGCGCTTCTGGCCGCCCAAATCCTCCGCTGGCGGCGCCACCAGCGTAACCCAAGCATCACCTAACGACTGTCCATACCACTAAGTGGCTAATAGAGTGATAGTAATGTCTCAGACGTCAACTATTGACTTCTCCCAGCAGATCGCCTAGCTATCACCCATCGTGCCAAGGCCAGGATATTAATTAGGGTGGAGTCCCCGGCTCCAGATGGCAACATTAGGGCACACCTGTCAATTTAGGGCAGCCTTCGTCCATTTTGCCCTCCAAATTGCCCTAACCCAGGTGTATGGTTGACCGCTGGCAAGCTTGAAATCTGAAACAGACTACGTGTCCGTTAATCCTCCAATCAGGGGCCTGTCGCAGGCTCCCCCTACAGCGTGGGGACAAGAGACGTCTAGTGTGTTAATTCGCCTCAGTCTGTCTGACTCGCCTGAAACCACTCAATGGTAAAAATCAATAGCACAATGTTTTTAACGCTGTGCCTAGTCCTCCGGACAACAGAGGCATCGCCAGCTTGGCCGGAGAACCTTCGATGATTTTTCGAAAGTTCCATTGTCTAGTTGCGACTACTGGCCACTAGGTCGTAGCCACTTCTGGCCCTACTATATCTCAAAATCTCCGAAGCGATGGGAATGAGACGAGATAAACAGAAGAAAAAAAGGGGAGACAGTGTGGGCTGGCAAGATAAACCATGGCAGTAACCAACAACAACCGAGTGGAAAACATATCCATCTTGATCTGATCGGACTTGACCACGCCACAGAGCATGGAGATGCTCGGGCTTCCCGGTTAGTTTCCCGTCGCCTATTCCTCTCAGTGTGGGCTATGCGACTCCATATTTGCTACATACGGAGTACCTGCCTTCCTACCCATGGAACGACCATTCTCTAGTCCAATATGGGACAACTTCGGATCTGTACCAAACTTCCCTCAAACTTGGGGACCCCCGGAGAGTCCACCAACTCACCGCACTGTCCAAAAATCAAAACCAGAGCGATACCATGACATCCCATTTGTCGGCAATATTCAACTCCCAAGTCGCTCGACTAGCCCTATCATGACTGGAGACAAATTACCTCAATCTTTTTTCTTTTGGGTAATGATAATTCTTGCCAAGAGACATCGCGTCCTCTGGGCCGGGACCTGGATAGCATCCGACTTCCGGCAATGCCTATCTAATTTTTAATTTTTTTTCCTTTCAGTTTGATAAAAAAAAAAATTCCTAGTCTATTCTGTTTTATTCTGTTTTATTTTAGTAGATTTTTATTTTTATTGTTTTTATGCGGGGACTGCCCGACCAGCCTAAGGTAACATACACATACAAATTTCCACAGTATATTAATTAGGGTAGGTTGAGGTGGCTAAGTATCCAGCCACCATACTAGCGTACCCACGTGTGTTAACACTTATGCACTCCATGCATGGAGGACCTTGACCCTTCGCATGCCGGTGAAAAGCATGCCGGTCAGAAAAAAAAAATTATGGTTTAGAGCCTTGGATGAAAAGAGTGAAAAGTCCGGTTCGACGGGTTCGCTGATCGAACTAAACCAGCTAGCTATATCCAAAATATCTGGAGTAAACCAAAAGACCCAAAGAAACCTTTATTTTTATTATCCGAGGGAAGTTGTGCTTTTGCCTGTTCGAGATAAGACTGGGTAGGCGGTTCACCCTCGTGGCGGTCTCATGGCCCAATCACCCAACAAGACCGGGAGGAGCCTTGCGACGGTGACAGTGTACCGGAGGGGGGGGCCGCTGCCGGCACTTGGGCCGGCCAAGAAGGGGGCCAAAGAAAATCCAACCCAGAATCGAGATAGTCCAGATGAACATCTTTGGAGATGCGCGTGGCAAAGCAAACCACCGGGATGGATGGGAATTGAGTTCTGTGCCTGAAGGTTGCGTTGCATGCCAGGATGATTGACCAGATGGGATTGGACCGGCCCAGCACCAGGAAGAACTGGAGCAGATTGTACATTAGCTCAGACGTCGATCACCCAGCAACAGAGAACCGAACCTAGGTTGGGTGGAATTGCACGTGCTGCGACATTTGGCTGATACACGGGAAAAGAAAAAAAAAAAAAGTGGCTACAGATGGATCATCTACCTAGACGTGCTAGTGGTGGTTGGTGGGTGCAGGAACAGCAGCCAGAAGAAGCCCTAATTGGCGGTGTTTCCCGAAGCTATTCCCGCTGTGGCATGTAGTTGATGGCGGCCCGCTGTTTGAGTACGAAGGGCGGTTCGACTGGGGAAAAATTGCGTAAAAATCATCCAGAACGTGGGATCCATCGGTGATCTTGGTTACATCTAACAAGGTCCCCGACCACGCCAATAATCCTTATCGTCCAAGGATGAGGAGTCGTTGTCGACAAATGGCGTCAGAAAGGCTCTCTGTGGCTTCTGCGGATGCTCACCGATTCCCCGACCTTGGGGTTAGGTTAGGTTAGGTCACTTTCGTGCCGGATGAAGGGAGGGCAGAGAAATTTTCAGAAGAAGGGAAAAAAAATTCTTATAATTAAAATCAAAAGGGAAAATCGCATAGCGTGAACCCTTCCCACAGGAACAAACTAACTCCAGTAGCTCACTCACTCAGAGGCTAGGCATATGAAGCTGCGGCGACTACCGATGAGCAGCTCTATCAAAAATGCGGAGATACCAAACAGAACACTTGTCAAATTCAGTAATTAGCTGTTCAAGTCTAGTACGTAGTAGTACCTCCCAATCCCACCGAAAGGAAAGACAAAGAGACCCCCAAGATTTCAGGCCATATCGTACCATTCTATATATTACTTTTAAATTGCCCATCAACGTCAAACCGTTGAGGATCACTTGGTGGCCTCGTTTCTAAGACATCATATCATAGTCGTTCTCAGGTAGATTAAAGAATCAACGAAGAAAAAAAAAAACCAACACCCCCTCCCCACAGGTTCAGCCCACAGCAACCAACAACCAACTGCTCTGACTGGCTCTCAAATGTCATCAGCGCCAATCCCCAATGAGGCAGGTCTTTGAAGGAATGTCCGATATCGCTATATACTACACCACTATGATAATAATAACCTCACCTTGATAACACACCCACGGCCAAACCCAAACACGAAAATCGCAATCCTCAAAACGAACTCGAACTCTATCTGGATAGGATTGTCTCTCCACACTTTCTGGCGGACCTTGGGTCAGCTAACTTAGCTCCGCCCGCGGAACCAATTTGGAGAAGGTCGTTAGTATCTACATCGTCTCACCGTGAGACCTTTTCATTCGTCCCCATCAACGCCGGTCGTGGGTCCCAACGTGATGATTTCTGCACCTCTGCATGGAGGGAACACAGGAAAGGATTCCGCCCGTCTCTCGTCACGATTTAGTGTCGAGGTGTTTTATTATTATTATTGTTTTTTTTCCTTGTCTGTTCGCCGTCCTGGCGTGATCGACGCCGGGCCCATTCCATTCCCCGGAGAATAATGGGGCCAAAGATAAACCTGGACTAAGATGGAATGTCCTGAGTCGCAGCCACCTTTTTGCTCATTTGTGAGAACCATGGGTGTCGTGTGTGAATGGTTGTTTATGGCTGGGGCACTAGGACCACCTTAACCATGGAAACCACATCGAGCACCTCATGAGAGAATGAGTGGAGGGGGAAAGATAAGATGGTCAGGAATGAATGGCACGGTCACAGATCTCACCAAGTCCCCATGCTTCTCTCCAGGCTCTTCCGATAGGTCAATGGCGGTTCCTTGGATCATCCATCGGTCACTGATACGGCAGAGAAAGGGAATGAAGAGAGACAGAGAGGGAAAGACCAAAAGAAAAATAAAGAAAAAAAGGAAAAAAAACTATGATCATCAACCATTGCCCAAAAATGATAATGCAGAAGAAAGCTCTCAAGCTTTTCCCTCTTTGGCTCTAGGATTGGCAAAACTTGCGGGGGGAGTGTGCGCTGGTGCTTGATGCCGACAGGCCACTTTCACTTTTACCCGATCATGTTCTTCCTCGATGAGGGACTATGTCGCCTTTCCCCCCTCTCCCCCCATCTTTGCTGAACCATGGGTTTTCTCTTTGCAACCTCTGTGCCTGCCTTGCCAGGCAAGTCTCCTCCTCAGGGACGTGACGCAAGAGATCCATCCGGATTTGCCATGATCAGCACCAGCGTGATGAAACAGCAATTATTGTTTTCTGACCTTGGAAGATAGCTCCCTACAAGCGAGACCAGTCCACCGTCCTGAGTTCATCCATGGTTCTCTGCATCGCATGAGGAAAAAAAGGATCGTATCAGGCCGTCGAACATTGCACCTGCGCGGTTCGCCAGGGACGAGAGATCTAAGAGGACCTTTGAAGATCGCTACGATGTGCAAATTAAAGTCCAGCCACACAACTACACGCGGCAGACTGACAGGTTCAAGACTTGTCTTGTTCTTCTCTTATCTCCCATGCCATAACCAGGCTTAAGAAAAGGCAACCAACCCGACTGCGGCCCAGATACAGAACAAACAGAGAGACAGATAGGTTAGGTAGCCAGGTACGTGTCTGGTATTGCCTCCATTTCTCCCCGACACACTGTGTTCTCTCACTGGATTAAGGACGTGGGTGAAGTGAAACAAGCACATCATCTTTGAGTTTAAGAGGTTATTGTGAATGATCCAATAATCACAAACATCCAAAAACCAGCCAGCAGTCAACAGATCGAACTCCCTCCCTCCCCCGAAACAGCAGCCAACACAAAACTAAACCCCCATAAAGGAAGAGAGAAGAAAAAGAAAAAAAAAAACAAGGAGGGAGAAGAAGATATGGCCTCAGTGGATGGAAGTTGAGATCACGATTCCTAGTAGGAACTCAGTCTCTTCCTATCATATTCCAATTGTCTCATCATAAGCCTGATAAGAGAAAAAAGAAAGAAAGAAAGAAACAACCTTTCACTGGAAGGAGAATTTTCCTCCCAAGCGAGAACCCGCTTACGTAACCACCCAACGATCTGGTTCGAACTAGTGACGGCGGAGAAAAAGTATTTCCACCGCCGGGCGAATCCCACACCATAAATTCTCGCGCAAGCTAACCATCCTTTTGATTTCTTTTTCTTTCCTTTCTTTCCTTCGTGCGGCGACGCAACTATCAATTTACCCGTGTTGCCTACACATCCAGTCCTCGTGGCTGTTTAATCCATGATGTGCACAGGTGTCAGTTGCGTCACAGACGAACGGAATTGCACACCGGTTCTTACTTTATTGGTCTTTCTTGAATTTTATCTAGGTTAGACCATTTGGTTTGGGATCGGACAACTCTTATTTCACGCTGTGAAATTTGTTTTTTTATATATGAAAGGATTTGCAATGCCTTGGGCCCTTCTGTTGCCCCGATTTATTACGTAGTTATATATAATTTCATACTAGAGCAATGGCAATTTTTGTTCCTATCTGATTTATGCAAATGTAACCAACCGATCGACGCAAATTCGAGTCAAGTAGGTAGATACCCCGGTTCATTGTTATTCCGAAATCGAATCTTGCATGGATAGTATCATTGGACTGGGAATTCTCCTGTCTTACAAGTACCTATATATATAATCTTTTGATTCAAGTTATAGTAGGGTAAGGTGTTCTTAAACTTCTTGAAGCAACTCGACCACCTTATGCGCCAGTGAAGCACGCTTGAATAAAACAACTATAGAGTTGATCGTCCGAAGTATATATAAGAAAAATCATATCGAATCATTATCTAGCCTAGACCACCTCGACCGTAGGTAAGAATACGCAACGCATAACGCATAACGCCGTCTGTCTATCAACCGGGTTCTTTCCTTACTCGCCTGGCTCATCACCAATCTTCTCCAGCTTGCCCATTTCCCTCTTCTCGCCCGCCTCGCCAAAAATGCGAATCCTATCCACGCGCAACTTCTCGCTGTCACCATCACCATCGACGAAGAACACCACCAACGAAGTCACACTCTGGAACTTCACAAATCGCAGATCCACCTTGGCCGTCCCTGTCTTGGGATCCCAGTCTTGCGCGTCGAGCGTCACCGTCTGCACCGCGGGAATATCGTCCGCCTCATCGAAGCCCAGCACATGCGACCGGTTGCTATATAGCTGGATCGTCTTGGGTCGCATGGGCGTCTCGTCGTCGTCTTCGTCATCAGTCGGCGGCAACGACGTGATTTGCAGCGAGTGAACCTTCAGTCTCGACTGGAACGGAATAAACAGCATCAACTGCTCGTCGGTGTCGCTCTCAATCCAGTCAGGAGCACCACCCGTTTTCCCCTTACCCTTACCGTCCAGGGAAGACGGCTTGGATGAGTCAAAGAGCGTCTTTGCCAGACCGAAATCGCTATCCCGGTTCAGAAGCTCCACACCCTTGGGATCGTACTGATCTGAGATGTCATCGTATCCCTTGGGAGCAGCGGCGCCGTACCAGACCGCTCCTCCTGCTGCACTGGATTCGCCAGCCTCGGCTGAAGAGTCGCTCTTGCTGGCTTCAGCGGCGAGTTTGCGAACGACTTCGGTCAACTTCTGTGGGTTGGCGCCGCGAATGGTGTTGACAACGCGGCTGCGTTCGAAGACGATGAATGTAGGCATCCTAGGAGCACGATCTAAGTCAGGTTCCTGTTTGGGTAATGTAATAGTTTGATTTGGGGACAGGATACGTACGCTGTTACCCCGTAGGCCTTCGCAATATCCTGTTGGTTATCAACGTTGATCTTGGTGAAGGTGATCAGGTTGGGACGGGAGAGCTGGGCGGCCAGCTGCTCGTAGGCTGGGGCGATGGCATGGCAGGGACCACACCAATCTGCGTAGACTGTATGAAACAGAGGTTGTTAGAATATGGAGGTGATGGCTTGGGCTTCGAGATCAAGACGCGATCCTCGATGAGGGTTGAACTGAGGGGTGCACCAGTGTGGGGAGGGGAATTGTCTGCGATGGGTTGGAGCTTACAGTCTGCCACAACAAACGTAGAGGATCGCAGGAGAGAGTCAAATTGCTCCTTTGAGGAGATTTGCACGGGATGTGCCATTGCGATGGTAGGTGAAAGGCAGGGAGGAATGGATGGTGAGGGGGAGAGAGATAGAGAGAGAGAGAGAGAAGGAAGAGTTGATGTTGTTGTTTGGGAAGTGGGAGCGAGTATGTCATCAATTTGTTCGGCCGCCCCTCCACAATTGCGTTTCCTACTCGTACACGTACTTCCCTAAAGACTGCAGATTCCTAGGTACCTGCTAAGTAGTTCCAGTTGGTTTAGATCTCCTCAGAAGGATATATATTTATGTACTCCTTAGGTCTGATATTCCACGATATTTGTTGGGTAGGTACCTTGATATGTCTCTCGATCGCTATATATACACTCACATATATATATCCTATCCGTAGAGTCTCCTGTATCTCACCACAGAGATATCCACCGCAGAAAATGGTCCAAACCAACAGAAACAAATGGGAACGTCGCCTAGTCATGTGAACAACTTTGACGCTGGTCATTCACAACCCCAGGCCGACCGACCGCATCTCAAGCGCAGTAGACTCCAATGTCCACCAGAATATGGGAGCGCCCCGAGCGAGACCCCAACTAGTATCGCTTGACACTAGGAATGCTCTCTGAGTATGAAAGACGTCGCCATTGTCGTACAGCCCCTTCCAAAGCAGATAGGTCGACTGGTCGTCGTATCTCGTGCTCAGTGGCGAGGACATCTCCGACAGAGCGGAGGAAAAGAGGGAAACTTCACGAGTGAAGTAAATCACATTGTACACCCTCCCATCAAGTGCCATTGTCCTCTCCTGCAACGGCAAACAGAACCTTCATCCACAAACTACACCCGCCACACCCAACCACAATTTCCCCGTGGTCTGCCTCGCGCTCCAAGTCCTCTTCCACTAGCATGAACCCTCTATCATCTCCACACCGACACCCCCGATACCATAAATATGTAGGTTCACCCGTGTCGCCATGGCTATCGCCATCCTCCTCGCAGATCAGATCCTCTAGATCCACGATCTCCAATCCCGTATGGAACACAGTTGCTGTTTTTTCTCGTTCGGCGAGCCTAGAACGGTCTAGACGCAATGCGCCATCGTATTCAGCCCGCAGCGTCGGATCGGAAAGTGTCTTGTAGGCGATAGTGATATCGTCAATTGTATAAATGCGGTTCGTGGAGGTGGGGGTGGATATTGTCGTGGACGGGTTGGATGCGATGTCGCTTGCGACGGAGGAGGCTTTGTCCGGATGGTGCTTTAGGAGAGCCTTGTGGTAGGCAAGTTTCAGTTGTTGTTTGGAAAAGCCAGCGCTTGTACCTGTGAAGGGGAGACTGAGAATTTCATAGTGGTCGTGGGTGACTGATCTTGTCATTTTTTTCTTTTTTTCGGGCAGCTTCTTATCGCGGGCCGCGCTGGCGCCGTTGAGTAGGGGTCTCTGCTATTATCTGGTATATAGAATCAGTACTAGAAAATGGATAATCGATCCGTGTGTGTTATCGTTATGTAGCGACTGACGTCGTGGTAGTGGGATGTTCAGGCGGGCAGGTGGAAATGGCGGGAGTGGGTGGTGGACCGGGCGACTTTATGACAACCGCCTTTCTTATCGCTCCATCGCCACAACTACAATTCAGCCATAACGCCTCCCCCCTCCATAATTGAAATCAAGGCACAGTGTTTACTGATAAATCACTGACGATATCGTTGTAGGATGTCTTTATTGATCTAAACCTGTATATCCTTCTAACATCTACCTGGTCCTCTAGCGAGCATTCCTCCACATTATTGTGGTATCCCCGAGATGGAAATCTAAAACACGACAGACAACATGTCGGATATCAAACGCAAACAACAAAAAATACAGATTGCTCCACAATCGAACGCAAATGAATTAACCCTTTACTCAGAGGCCTTGAAGACATAGCGGTCCTCAGGCTTGACGGTGAAGGGCACGCCAAGCTCAAGAAGCTTGACATAAACGTCGGAGAACTCCTTGAAGAAGACATCGTTATCCTTGGCATAGCGGTCAACGTGCTTCTTGAACTCCTTGTCCTTGGTCAGGGCGATATCGGTAGGCAGCATCATCAAAGTCTGGGTGGACTTGTCGGTAAACTGGCCAGGGCCGTTCCACTTTTTGTTCTGCCACTTTTCCTCGACGAGTAGACGGAAGAACTCGTTGTTGAACGAGGTCGGGCTGAACTGCCAGGGGCCGTCGAAGCCGGAGCGGTCGGGATGAGCACGACCCAGGGCGTGGGCACCAAGCAAAGCCACAATCTCCTGGTCGTTGAAGCCCATGCGGTAGAAGACATCACGAATGTGTCTTTGGTCCTTGGCGGCATCGGGGAGACGGCCATCGGGCGTGCAGGCAGCAACGTCCTTGTCCTCACGACCGGGTCTCCAGGGAATGGCGGGGCCACCCAGCTCCTGGACAGCGGCAGCACCAGCCAGGGTCCAGAGGTCAGCGTAAGTGATCCAGGGATACATGGCGTGGATGGGCTCCAGCCAGTCGCGGGCGTGCTTGAGCCCGGCGTTGGCACCGTGATCGGATTCGGGGGCGAATCTCATGGTGGCGCCGTTGCTTCCACCGGTGCCAGTCTCCTTGTCATAGGTACCACTAGCGTGCCAGGCGAGACGAACGAGGACCTAAAGGAAAGACAGGTCAGTGATTGTCCGTTTTTGTCACCTTCACTTGGGTCTAATTTATTTGGTGGTGGAGGGAAAACTGGATCAAAACTTACGGGCCCATAGCTGCCATCATCATAATCGGTCTCTTCGCCCAGACGACGAGCGACCTCATCGTACACCTTCTGGTAGTCGGCCTTCGAGGGGACAAAGTTCTTGGAGTTGATGGATTCGCCGCCGTTCAAGTAGAAATAGGCACCAGCACCAGCGCCGAGAGCGAGACCAGCCCAGAGGAAGGTGTTGGAGGACTTGGCCTCACCGGCCTCGGAGGCATAGCCGCGACGAGAGGAGGCCCGGAAAGCCTGTGCAGGGAGGGCAAAGCGTGAGCTACGCACCGCGGGTCTGACGGAGGAGGAGCGCAGAAAAGCGCGGGAGGCAGATCTCGCAGCGGAGGCCATTGTGAGCGTGAAAGGGAATGACTATGTTACAGACGAAGAGAGAGTGAAAGAGATCAAAACTATTGAACGAGAAAGGAGAGACGGTGTAGATAAACGATTCAATGGAAGGATGAAGAAGAGAGAAGAAGAAAAGAAGAAGAGAAGAGACAAGATCGGAGAAAGAAGGAGGACGGACAGGGATAGGACGAACTTCCTTCGTTCCTTCCTACCTGGGAGGTTCCTTCCCTCGATAAACCCTCGACAGGACCAATCAGAACAAGGACATTGGTGAGCTCTGGACCCGATCTGTTGACTCAGCCATTTTCTGTTCTCCGCATGTTAAGTTAGTCCCTACAGTATTACTAAATTTCTGGGGTCTGGGAGGTCCTTTTCGGTTCATAGACCGGATTACATCTGGAAGGGTTGTGACGCCATTGAGCCCTCAACTGATGTCTTGAGGCGATTCTCTTCGGCCTATCGGTTGGATGATTAATTACCTATTCAATTAATAATGGTCAATGTCTTCTTCACCCACGTTGTCCTGGTACTGGCTGGTCGATGTTCACCTCCATTTTCCAGGAATGGAAACTAGTTCAATAATAGTTAGTATTACTAACAGCTTCTGTTTGTGTGGCCCGACAACAACCGCGACAGTTTCCGGGTGGGTCGTGCTTCGGAAATCCAGGCCCCCTTCCGTTACTCATCCATCTACGTATTTGCACTATCCATACCCCTCGAGGCATTACTGAACACTTTGGATCCATGGAAATGGTGGTTGGAGTAGTACGTAACACGAAAATAAAACCATCCGCTGTTAGGATGTGTTCGAAGCGCACTTGATTGGCCGCAATTGTGACTTCTTTGGTACCTCGGTAGGTATTACGATGTTTGCTAAGGCCCTATCAGGTTGGACTTTGAGAAGCTTGTTTGTATCTTCAGGGTACAAGTATAAGGTATCAAAGTAAACTATATGATATGGAGGTGCCACAAGACGTGATTCCCAGATATTTTGCAAATGCTCCCAGAGAATATATATATATAATTGACACCTCTATTGCGAACACCCGGAGATCAACAGGAGGAAATATATTTTGATGGCGAGCGCAAGGAAAACCGGACGAAAGAGGATATTGTGAGACAGACCATCGGGAAACTCCTGCACTTCGAGATATCTGTCACTGGTTTGGATTCTGACAATGGAGCCACCATGAACTGTGTTTGGCTCGTCTTACGTGCGCATCTGTTGTAGAAGAATTTGACGAAGAATGTAGGGATTCTCTCCATAGTCTCAGAAACAGTCATGAGACCCTGGACTTGATACGAGTCTCATAAAACCTCGGTGTATGATAGTAATACCGAACCGTGTTAAAATCTACTTAGGAATTCAAGATTCGATGATGATTATTTCATGATGATTATTTGAGATGTCCGTCGTAAAAAAGTCCTGCCGTTCGATCAAAGCGAACACCAGGGTGGAGTAGACGCAGTCCTGCTAAAAACTGTTTGGTTTTGATCTTCCACTGAACGAACTAAGAAAAAAGTATGCCTCTTTGCCATGGTTAAGGCTAGAAGCGCACTGTGTGGTTCATTTTTTGTTTGTTTGATAGGGATTGGGATGGAAACCATCCTAATCCCAGGAGATATAATACTGCATCACGGAGATGGGTTCCTCAACATAAAGATTTGCCTCATCTCCTGATGATAAATAATGATGATGATAATGGTGAAGAGAGAGAGAGAGGAAAGAGGAGGAGAAGAGAAACGAAAATGAAGAAAAAGGAAAATCTCTCCCGTGCCCACGTGACCGCAACTAGTGGCCCTGACTGTAGCACGTGACCAAAAGCCTCGCTTCTTTTCTTCTTATTTTCTTCGCTGGAAGCCATTTTTTTCCTTTTCTTCTTCACACTATTTCATACCTCAGAACGCATAATCAACCTCCATTTCCCTGGTATTTCCCAACAGGATGGTAGGTCATATTGGCGTACAAGATCGATCTTTAGTTTTTGGGCACGTTATGACTCGTTACCCGTACTGCGTTTCTTTTGGAGCTGTAAGTGCGATGGTTGTCGAGTCGCCTGGTGCTGATACATAATGAAATGACGCCTATATCGTTTCTTCTTCTTTTGGTTATGTGACGATTTCGATGACGGATTCTACGGACTTGGGACATAACAATAATTGAATGCCTGACACTAGGAGCATACGTATGATTTTCAATTTCGCCAAAGATGGTAGTAGAGCTTGGCTTATCGGCTGGTCTGGACGGACCATGGATGATGAATGATGAAGCTGATTGAGTTTCGGCGAATTCCACGCGGCGGGGGAAGGAATGATCAAAACATCGTGTGGGGGGGGGACCCTTTGAATGTGAATGGTATTTTCCCAGAATAATAATAATATTATTGTTCATTATTTTAATAATCATGAATATTTGGAAATGTTAATGGACCTAACCATAAACAAGAATACTTAATAAACTTGGGCCGTGGTGGTTTAGAGTATTATATTATCCTTCTCCACTCTCTCTTTCTCTCCTTTTCCTCCGAGCCTCGTCAACTTCCCCCCTCGTCCACCTTTTCCCTCTCACTCCTCTCTTTTATTTAATCTATCGATCATATCTGCTCGAGACCTTCAGTATATCTTTCCTGGAAACCCCTACCCCCGCCGTGTAAATATGGTCCACCCCATCTAAATCTCACTCCCCCCTCACCCCGGAAGTTCGGCCCGTTTGCGATATTTTTGAACCATCACCGTGCGCAATTACGCGTTCCCTTCTTTCTCTTCCAGAAGTATTCTTGATCGCCTGAACAACATTATCAACTTCCCTCCTACCTATATTTCGCGACTATGGTAGCCGGTATCAGTAAACGACAGCAGTCTCGCAACGAGCGGGCCCTGCAGGACCTGATCCGCTCGGTCCCTGGGAATGACCGTTGTGCTGACTGTCATGCCATGAATCCAGGTAAGTATTATCCAGGCTGTTCGCAACCCTGAACTGTTTTCAATGATACTAAAAAATGTTATGTTCCCAGGATGGGCGAGTTGGAACGTATGTGCAACCTCTCTCCATCGACCAATCGATCTCTTAATTATGAGATGAAATCTCGTAAGATAGCACGACTGACGGATTGCATTATAGCTGGGTATCTTTCTGTGCATGCGGTGCGCCGCGCTGCATCGAAAGATGGGGACTCATATCTCCAAGGTGAAATCTTTGAGCATGGATAGCTGGTCGTCGGAGCAGGTTGACGTGAGTGATATTGCTACTTGAATCGTTAAAAAAGGGCAGAGAACCCCAAACTGACGGGAAGGACTATACGCCAGAATATGAAATCGCACGGAAACAACATCATGAATAAAATCTACAACCCCAGGAATGTGAAACCTCCGGTCCCTACAGACGTCGACGAGGCGGATGCCTGCATGGAACGTTTCATTCGACAAAAATACCAATATCGAAGCTTGGAGGATGGAAAGCCGAAGCCGCCAAGTCGAGATCTACCGGAACGTGTGGATATTTCCCCAGAGGGCTCGCCTCCTCCTCTGCCTCCAAAGCCCGGGAAACCTTTCGGATTTGGTCTGCGATCCGCATCCTCTGCAACCAACCTCCATCGTTTATCGACCAAGGGCCAATTATCACCCCAACCTCAGTCTCCACCCCCGCCCATGCCAACTCGCTCTGCTTCCCAAGGGCTGGATGTTTCTGCTGGGACCATTAACAATGCTTCGTTTGAGTCGATGATGAATACATTGAGAGATATGGGATTCCAGAACGAACGACGTAACGCTGCTGTACTGAAGGGATTGGAGGGAAACCTGGACAAATCTATCGAGACGTTGGTGAGACTCGGTGAGGGCAGCGGTCCGGTGTCGCGCACAAGAACTCCAGCTCAGACCTCGACCACAACTTCGTCATCCAATAATCCCTTTGACCAGCTGGATTTGAAGCCACAAGCCAATCAACCCACTGGACAGTCCTACAATCCCTTCGATATGCCTCCGACACAGCCAGCCGCTGCGCAGCCTCTTGAACAATCGTTCCAGAATCTTCAGGTCTCGCAGCCGCTGTTCCCACACTCCACGGGTGGCTATCCTAATCAGCCGATGGCTCAACCTCAGTCTCAGCCTCTCTATCAACAATCGGCAACCCCTCCTGTAACTTCGACCTTTGCACAGGGCGCATTTGTCCAGTCCCCACAGCCAGTGGACCGCAACCCCTTCTTCCAATCGCAGTCCACAATGGCCGCTCCGACACAGCCCCTCGGCCTTGCGCAGGCGAACAACCCCTTCTTCACTCAGGCCCCGACACCCTTGACCTCCATGCAGGCGCCAAACCAAGCCTCGAGTACGTCAATGGCGGCCCCTCACCCGCCTCGTCATGCGAACACGATGCCTGCCCTTTCCTCTACCTCACCTTTCGCACAGCCTTCCCCATTCCAACAACAACCACCCGCATTCCAACAACAACCGTCTCCATTCCATCAACAGCTGTCGCCCTTTCAGCAACAGCAACAGCAACCAATGCAGTCGCAACTGCCGCAAATGCCCCAGGGAGCTGTCTCCCAGAATCCATTTCAATCGATGACCGCCCCAACTACTCCCCAAACAGCGGGGTATCAGCAACAACTCCAGCCGCAATATGGATTGCAAGGGCCGGGTGCGTCCGGGGCTCAGTATCTTCCCCCGCAGCCTACAGGATGGGTTGACAAGAACTCCATCCTCTCTCTCTACAGCTTTTCTCCACCGCAGTCCTCCCCAGCACCCTTTAACCCGATAGCTCCAACACAACCAGAGCAGCAGCAGCAGCAGCAGCAGCAGCAGCAACAGCAACAACAACAACAGCCACCGGCAGCAGTGCCAAACCTTCAATCTTCCGGCTCGCGCAACCCTTTCTTCACTGCCCCCCCGGCAGGAGTAGCGGCTCCGCCGCAAACCTTCCAGCCTAACCAGCCCTTTGCAGCTAGCATGCCAATTAACTCGGTACCTCCAATCACAACCGCCTTCTCTCCCGGCCACATGAGCCAACAGAGTGTCGATATTAACGGGTTGCAGAACGGCCGACACAGTCCAGACGCATTCACTAGCCTGAGTGCAAGGTATAGATAAAGAGCCCATATATACTGTATCTTTTTATATTTTGAATATTGAAAAAATCGTTCTTGGGAAAAGGGTTGACTCTCACCCAATAACTTATGGGGCTTTGTATTTTGGGCTTCTGTACCATTATCATTATTGCAAGTGAGCATTTTTGGGCGGCGTTGATTAAGCTATGGGACAAAGGGAAAGATTGGACAGCGTTGCCTGAGCGAGATATTTACGCTTATAGATTAGGGTTGGTATATAGTTTGTCAAATTGTGAAGGTTACTTTACCAAATACATCCGTCACCATGATCGGAACGTGTTTCCTTACCCGTCGCTATGGATACAGGGTATATACTAAGCAAGCAAACAACCCCCGCCCCCCTCAAACAAAGGAATCATAGTTAATAATAGTACAAGCTAAAGAAGCAGATAGGTACTGCAGTAATGGTGATCTATCCTAAGACCATAGCTCTCGATACCGGGCTTCGGCCTTCTTCTTAGAAGACGTCCAGCCCCATGAAGACCAATCCCACGATGGAAGGCTCCACCTGGATGATGAGGTCCGGTCCCAGGGAAACTGAAACTGTCCTTGTCGTTCCCAAGGCCAGGAAAACGACCATAAGCCCTTGCGGGATAGGCCCGAAGTCCACCGTTGCCAGGGAGATTGTCTCCTCCAAGCGTCCTTCCGGAACTCTTGAATGATGCGCTCAAACTGGCGATCACGCTGTTCGAGGGCGTGTTGACGCTTCGCGGCCCGCCAAGTAGACTGCTCATCGGAATCAAGGCACCAGACGACAACATCGCCGTGGCGTCGCCAGTCGTCATGGACGTCGGAGTTGAAGGTGCGCCAGCACTCGCCGTAGGAGGAGCTGCGGAGGAGACCTTGGAGAGTGGGCTCCAGCTGGGCGAAGAATATGAGGTAGTCTGGCCATTCGTGTGGGGTGGTTTGCCGGTAAGCCTCTGGGGTTTTCTGAGAACGTGAAGTGAGGTAGGAAGGAGCCCGAGGGATGTGGCGCAGGCCACCGTTCATGTTATCACGCAAAAACTGGCCAGGGTCGTTGTAGAATTGGTCTGCTTCATCAACATACTGAGCCTTTTCGGATTCGTTCAGGCCGACGGGGGGCTCGCAGGAGAGTGCCCAGGCGTAAACACTCGGGTAAACGAGATGAGAGCGCCATGGTGTGCTATGGCATGGCATCAGGAATCCAGCCGTGATTCCTGATCCTGATGTCCCTGCAGCATACGATTGGAAGATCGGCGCTGCAGGGCTCTTGGTAGGGCTGTGTGCTTCATGTTGGCTGCGGAGGTAGGTAAGGACATTTATTATCCCAGAATTGTGGTAAAGGCTTGTGTAGCCCGCCAGGGCCAGATTTACCAATATCAGAAATATCAGTGTGAGCCTTCTTGGCATGTAGTCACCGTTCGAGCGAGAGATGGCAGGGCGAAAGAAGGCAACAAGGGGGGGAGCAGTCAAGACATGCAAGGCGGGCAGTAGCGGGTAGATGAACCGCACTTCCTTGTGAGATATGAGGGAGAGCACCACAGGCATAAAGAGGCAAACTCCCGCAAGCTGGACTAGGATTTGACCCGTCTTTGTTCGTTTTGGGCGAATCAAAGCTTGATACAAACCAACCGCAGTGAATGGTATGGCGGTGGTGAGAAGCAGCGGATACCCTTGGGACAGGTAGTAGTGCCAATCATTTCGCCCGTAGAAAACAGCCAGGGACTGCACCACATTGAAATAAAGGAATTTGAGAGGAGGGAGTGTCCAGACTCCATAAAAAAAGCGGTCAGCGACGGCTGATAGGGCAAGAATCGAAGAACTATCGACAGTGTTAACAGGTGGTCCGGAAAGTACGCGAAAGATTCTAGCCTCACCCACAGAGAAATACCTCACAACAGAGATGTCTCCTTTCCACCCACCCGGTTCGAAACCATACGACGGTCGCGAGTGCTATCCAAATCAGGATGTTGGTGGGGCGTAGGATACATGCAAGTGCTGCGAGAGTAAGGCACCGACGGAGTCTGTATGTATAATTCGTCAGAGATGATAGCCCCCTAAGGATAAGAGTAGAACTCTGATGACGCGTACCTGGCGGTCAAACGCCCCTCACTCTTTCCCTTGTTTGTAGAGGCTGCTGACCATTCCCAAGGCCAGAGGTAAAGAGCGACGATTGTGATCGAGGTTTCGAGGCAATTCGAGAGAGTCCTGGTGGAGACAAACCATTGCCAGGGACTGAGAATGGTTAAGACCAGCTAGATAAGTCGGTCAGCCGACAGTATACTTCTGTTGTAGTAGAAAGACAATACCGCAGCTGTAGATTCTTGACTACCTCGTCCGTACACTAAACCGGCTAATTTCCAGGTATAGAAGTCGCCGATGGTGGCTATGACCCCCTGGGCGGTCTTGGGAGCGGCGACGAGGAGGTCGGCACGGTTTGCGGGAGAGAGGGAAAACAGCCGAGCGAGGAAATCGGTGGAGGAATAGACCGCAGCGAAGAGGAGAGGGTGGAGGGAAGATCTCAGCTGATGTTTCCATTCCTAGAGAGACAGAGGTTGGGAAAGGTTAGTTACGGAGGGGTGAGAGGGTAGATGCGGGGAGGGGGGTGTTTTTTTTTTTTTGTTTTGTTTCTTGTTTTTGTCCATCGGACTGATTGAAGACTGACCCAAGTGATCCATGCACTCTGAGGAGCTCCCCATGCAATGTCATAGGCAGGTTCAAGTGACTGGAAGAATTCATCGGGTTGGAAGAAGGTGCGGAGGGTGAGGGCATTCAGGAGTCGGAGGGCGAGGAGGAAGAGGAAGATCGATGACGACGACGAAGAGGAAGAAGGTGCGGAGGAGGAAGGAGGTCTTCGTCGCGTAGTTGACAGAGTCCGGGATGACATGGTCACATTTCCTCTTTGTTTTGTTTCCTTTAATAAGGGAATCCGGAACGGGAAGGGGAAGGGGAAGGGGGAAAGATGACGATGTGTAATGTGAATCCGCTATTGGAAAGAATAAACTAGGCCGTGCGGGTAGACCTGCACTTAGCGGCATAGCTTATTTCCCTCCGTTACGTAGTGACTCTCGCCCTCTCCTTCCCCCGGATTTTCTTTTAGTTTTAACTTACTTCCCCCCCTCCCTGCCTTTTTCTTTTTCTTCTTCCTCTCTCCCGCTCACTACTATTCTCCTCCTCCCAATCAACTCCATCTCTCATCTCCCAATTCCCTTCTTCTCCATCATGGCTTCTTCCAACGGTACCTCTGCCAATGGCACCACAGCCTACCATGCTACCTCCACCCAGGAGGCAATCCAAACCGAAAGTGACTTCGCTGCCCACAATTACCACCCCCTTCCCGTTGTCTTTGCTCGTGCTCAGGGAACCTCGGTGTGGGATCCCGAGGGTCGTCACTATCTCGACTTCCTCTCCGCATACTCCGCTGTCAATCAAGGTCACTGTCATCCCAAGCTCGTCGCCGCTCTTGTCGACCAGGCCTCTCGTTTGACCCTCAGTTCCCGTGCCTTCTACAATGATGTCTTTCCCAAATTTGCTCAATTTGTAACCAAGTATTTTGGTTTCGACATGGTTCTACCCATGAACACTGGGGCCGAGGCGGTGGAGACCGGGATCAAGATCGCCCGCAAGTGGGGGTACAAAGTCAAGGGGATCCCTGAGAACCAGGCCATTGTCTTGAGTGCCGAGAACAACTTCCACGGACGGACGGTAAGCCTCCCTCCCACCCCTTCCATTTTTCTCCTACGTAGGGCGAAGATCATCAATTGATAACCCGTAATCAATAGTTCGCCGCCATCTCCCTTTCATCCGACGCGGAGTCGCGAGAAAATTATGGCCCCTACCTTCCCGGTATTGGATGCAATATCCCTGGAACCGACCGCCCCATCACGTATAATGACAAGGCCGCATTGCGTGAGGCCTTCGAGAAGGCTGGTTCCAATCTGGCTGCCTTCCTGGTTGAACCTATCCAAGGAGAGGCGGGCATTGTCGTCCCCGACGAGGACTATCTCCAGGAAGCAAGAGCTCTCTGCGATAAGTACAACGCCTTGTTGATTTGTGATGAGATTCAAACCGGTATTGCCCGCACGGGCAAGCTTCTCTGCCATGAGTGGAGTAACATCAAGCCCGATATGGTTTTGCTCGGTAAGGCCATTTCCGGCGGCATGTATCCCGTCTCCTGTGTGCTGGGCCGTAAGGATGTTATGCTCACCATCGAGCCCGGCACTCATGGTTCGACATATGGTGGCAATCCGTTGGCTTGCGCTGTCGCGATTCGCGCCCTTGAGGTCGTCAAAGAGGAACACATGGTCGAACGTGCCGAGAAGCTGGGTCACGTTTTCCGCAGCGGACTAGAGGCCATCGGCAGTCCTATGATCCAAACTGTCCGCGGAAAGGGCTTGCTTAATGCCATTGTGATTGATGAGTCCAAGACTAACGGCCATACCGCCTGGGACCTTTGTATGTTGCTGAAAGAGAAGGGCCTCCTGGTAAGTGTAGATCATCAACTTTGTTCGTTGTATGCGGGGTACTGACTTCAAACCAATAGGCCAAACCGACTCACCAGAATATTATCCGTCTGGCTCCTCCGCTGGTCATCACGGAGGAAGAACTCCAGAAATCCCTGGACATCATTTCCGAAGCAGTCAAGGAACTTCCGAATCTCAAAGGCGAGGCTGAAGATCGGATAATCCCCCCACCGGAGAAGAAGGTCAAGATCGGCATTGAGAATTAGGTGCCTGCGAAATGTAGGGTAGAGTCTATCTAACAGCAAAGATGAGCCACCATTCGCCCCACGTTCTCACGAGGTTTGATGAGATTTCCCAACTATCTCGTCGCTAAGTGTGTGCTCATGCCGGCCGTACATTATTACCGAAGAGTTGGCAGGCAGCTACTCTGGTACGGTACAATCAGGCCCCAGCTGACCGGAACTTTAGTCGTCAGAACGCAGCAGACGGCTTTTGTCTTCAGAGCTTTATCTACGATTGAACGCAGCATTATCATACCTCAGTGGAACCCTATATAGATTGCTCATGGGCCACAAGTATGAATAGAAATCATTACCTAGATCAGCCAACTATGTCATACCTTCCCTATTGGGATATAGAGTAGGCAAAATATTAAAAGCGGTGACGGTAACTATTCAAATACACCCAGTAATTTTTATCAGTTTTCTGGTGCCCGGTATTGTATCTGTCTTACGGTTCTACCTATGTAGCGGTAATAATGCCTAGGTACCTGTATAATGCATGCCTCTTTATTTTTTAATAATAAAATAAAATAAAATAAAATAAAAATAAGATGAAATAAAACGTGAATTGGTGGTGATATAGATCTTCTTGATCTCTATCAGCATGTTTAGTACAATAAAGTAATAATATCTCACATCCCTATTTTATTCATTTTGAGAGGAGTTTAAACTATTTCAAATTACACTGAGCGGTGAGGATGATGGACCTACCGTTGGAGGTAAGGTAACTAACTTCTTTGGAGCAGCCGTATTGATTTTGACGTAGTACCTTCTACTAAATCAACGTAACAAGTGACTCTCTCGGAGCCTCCGCAACCAACTCTCTGTCTGCCCGTCTAGCTTCTATTGCCATTTTCTTCATCATCAAATCGCGGTCGCCAAGTTGGGTCAACCCAAACCTGCAGGAAAGAGCTGCATCAGGTGCCTGGCGTAACAGCTACTTTCACAACCCTCCGTCAGATCCGAGGCGGCGATCGTCAGTGACGGAAATGGTCCTGTGATGGGATTCATTTTTACCCCTCTATTCCAAGAACGCGTTTCGTTTTGATATCGCCTGAACATACGAGAGGGCGGTATTGCAACTCCTTGCTTTTATTCTGTTTCATCTTGAATCTCCCTCGTACCTTTTCTTTCCCTCTCCCCCGCAAACTGTGCCACGAACTATCGCGCCAGTCCACCCAGAGGTTTGATTGGACACCATCCCTCCGGCGATCTACAATGAATTTCGTTACGTTCAACCAGGACTATAGCTATTTGGCTGTGGGTAAGGTTCTCGTGTGATTGCAATATATCCCGTGGGGGGGTTTTTTTTAACATCTTTCAGCGACGGCCAAAGGGTTTCGCATCTTCACCACAGAGCCTTTTGCTAAGAGCTACGAGACGAAGGATGGCAACATTGCAATAATAGAGATGCTTTTCTCGACATCTCTGGTGGCTCTGATTCTGTCTCCTCGTCGACTCCAGATCACTAATACTAAGGTTCGTAGATGGTTCTTGCAGAGGCAGGGGTTAGCATAATACCATAGGAACAAGACCAGCCTGTCTAATACCTTCTTCTGTTTCATATAGCGCCAATCGACGATATGCGAGTTGACGTTTCCTACCACTGTCTTGGCGGTAAAGCTGAATCGGAAACGACTAGTGATCGTTCTAGAGGATCAGATTTATCTCTATGACATCCAGACAATGAAACTGTTGTATACGATTGAAACATCTCCGAATCCCAATGGTATGGTTTGAAAATTATTTTGTTGTTTAACATCGAGAAGACTCCCTACTTACGGCTGGTTTAGCTATCTGCGCAGTCTCGCCATCCTCTGATAACTGCTACCTCGCATACCCGCTGCCACAGAAAGCGCCGCCATCGTCTTTGAACCCTCCATCTCATGCCCCTCCAGGCTCCACGCACGTCACTCCCACTAGTGGAGAAGTCTTAATATTTGATACTCTGAAACTGGAAGCTATCAATGTAATCGAAGCGCATCGCTCCCCACTGGCTTGTATCACTCTCAATAGTGACGGTACTCTAATAGCGACCGCTTCCGATAAAGGAACGATTATCCGTGTGTTTTCCGTCCCTGATGGACATAAGCTTTATCAGTTCCGACGAGGTTCAATACCCTCAAGGATATACAGCATGTCCTTCAATACAACGTCTACACTTCTTTGTGTCTCCTCTTCAACGGAGACCGTCCACATCTTCAAACTCAGCCAACCAAGTCAATCCCCAGAAGGCTCCCCGTCTTTGCCTGTGTCGCGTGATAGAGGATTCAGCCGAAGTTCTCTTGGAGACTCCCCGGATGCGGATGAGACAGGAGAAGACCTGGAATCTTCTGAGATATCCTCTCGAAAACATAATGGGACACTGATGGGGATGATACGGCGGACCTCACAAAATGTCGGCAGCTCCTTTGCAGCTAAGGTTGGAGGCTACCTGCCCAAGGGGGTTAGCGAAATGTGGGAGCCGGCACGCGATTTTGCTTGGATCAAACTTCCCAGACCGAACCAAGGAACCGGAGCAAATGGGAATAATGGCCCATTGAGGAGCGTCGTTGCGATGAGCAATAACACACCGCAGGTTATGGCAGTGACTAGCGATGGCAATTTCTACGTTTTCAGCATAGATCTTTCGAAAGGGGGAGAAGGAACTCTTACTAAACAATACTCGTGGGTACCCTGCCTCAACATATCTAAGAATCTCGCTGACTGTTATTTTAGGGTCCTAGAGACAAATGATAGACTAGGACACTCAGTCACGGATTACTGATGCTTTAATCATACCATCTACTCAAGTTTACGCTCTTTATGAATCGCCCTGCTTATTGTTCTTGTTGTTTTGGCAGCAGTGGCTCTTGTGGCTTGCAAGCATGGAGTTTCTCTTATATGGCGTTGGTCCATCTGATGATACTTTGGCTTGTCCCTCACTCCACTCCTGTATTTAACTCCTCTCATCGTTTAGCAACTCCGAACCTACCCTCATGATCAAACACAAACGCAGTGGGCGATGATAATTCCACGACTAGCTTGTTATAAATAAAATAACTTGGATTGAATGACTTCAATTTCAGCTAGATATACATGTCTCAGATGCTTGGGTATAGGTGTTAGGTTAAAGCTATTGTGGGTATGCTCCGTATTAAATATCACACCTCGCTGTGAGGTAGCAATTCTATATCAAACACACAATGCATGACGCCAGGCGCATACGTCTTAACATGCTCAATATGTCGGCATGCAGCGACTGACTCGGCTGGACTGGGGTAGCCGAGTATTTTAGACCTCAGTCTTCCAACTTCCCTGGTGACTTGCTCTTTTTTTTCTTCAACCTGCTGCATGTTCACGTTCTCATGAACATGGATCCACCCTCCCTTTTCGTTGTCAATCAGCCTACAGGCATTATGCCAGGCATCGCCGGAAGATGGCAAAAGACCCAGATTGACATGTCTTATACGGCTCCACGACTGCCCATTCGTCATAAGGTTTTGTACTTCGTTCATGATATGGGCCGCAAATCTATTGTCGCCATGGAACACAACCACTCTGTCCTCTTCGCGTAAATTGCCAACTAGGTCCGGAATAGATTCACTGGATCTACCATCCCGATCAACTCTGATGACTTTGCAGTTCCACCCGTTTGCGATACAGCCTCTCCGAAGGCCCTCCACTGACCAGCCATTAATCTCCCACCCCCAAACTCGCGAGACGCCTCGCTTCAAGTATGAGAACACGAAGTAGCCAATACCGGCATACATATCGACAACGCTAACATCTACAACGGTGTCGCCCCGAAGAGAATGAACATCGAGCCCTTCAAATGTGTTTCCGTGGCCCAATATCCGCGCTTTTTCCGTGATGTTGCCGCGAGAGAACATCGTATAGAGCGGTGCCCAAGTTTGAACAATCCCATGGTTCTGCACGGTGCGTACCCAGAACGCCCTCTGGAAGTCATCAATGTTTGGCTGAATGTCTTCTCGGTCTCTGGATGGCAAAGGCCCAAAGTCCCCGTGGAGGGGGATCAATCCCACAGGACTGCGCATGCGATTCTCTTGTCCTAGGGTATCCGTGAGCACAATAGGTGCATTTATGGCGACATGTGTCACCCCCAGTCGACTGAATGCGCTCGATATTGATGCGTACAAGGCCCGTTTTTGGTCACCGTTCAGAGCCTTGTAGATGCTTCCCCAGGCTGGGGGTGATTGGAACGCATTTGCCGGGAGAAGCAGCATTGGTTTATAAATAGAGTATCGCTTTGGGAGAGATGATGAGAACATGTCTTGTGATATGTCATGCTCTGATAAAACGGATGAAGGCAAATTATTCGTCACGAAATCTTGAATTCCCCGCTGGAGTTGATTCAGTTCTTTCTTGGGCGGACGTTTGCCATCATGTCGACGGCCCAGGGGGGATTGGTTTGTTCCATCTTTATAGGAAAGTTTTTCCGAGCACTGTAAATTCCGGGTCATGACTTGGGCTTTTTCGACATTATATGGTTTCTAGGAAGGTTGGGGTATGGTGGAGTTGGTAAACCATCAATATATGCTCGTATGTTCCTGAACAAGTGCTATTGCGCTTGCTTGTTGCTGGATTTTTATGTATTGCAGAGCTCAGTTTGCACGCTGCTTTGGAGGAACGGGTATTCATATACCTCAGGTTAGGTAGGTAGGAAGGTAGATTTGGGTTACTTCTCTTGTTAGGTTGATTCTTCGACCTGAATCTCATATCCACGGCATGTCATGTGACCTGTGTACTAGAAACGAGATAACGTGGTTTCAAAAGAAATGACCACCATGGTATCATATAAGTATGTCTCCTAGTAAATTCGAGAAACAAGGCTAATGGAGTTTGTTTTAAAGTGTCTTGTTGAAATCAGAAAGCAAAGCCCTCGCACAAGAGCCAAATATATAGCGAAACATGATCTATAACATCCTATCTGCATTAAGTGGGACGAAACAAAAGCAATATGACCATCCCAGGTTCTTATATAATAACTGGTGAACTTAGAGATAGCCAATAAGATAGTATCAATTAGCCGTCTCTCATCTCGTGTAACCGATGTTCAGCATCGCCAACAAACATATCATATGTACAACCAAACAAAATTCAAATGTACAGTACGTGACCCTTAAAGTCGTTTGCGGAATTTCTGTGGAATATTCGCTTCCACAATCTGCATCCTTTCCAGCTGTTCCAATCTATCCGCAGCATCGTCCTCCTCGTCGTGTCTCCGGAAGTGTTCAATATCCTCGGGATGGGTGAGGTCTTCCTCCTTGGCATCATCACCATGGTACTTCTCGAAATGATGGATCTCGTATTCGTATTCGATATCGCCATGATGACCTGGCCCAAAGCCGAAATCTGGCAGCCGGGTACCCCCTGAAACTAGGCGCATCCAATTCTCGCGATTGATGAAGCCGGTATTCGTAGGGTCGAACAGATTGAAGACTTCACGAACGGCTTGTTGTTTACGCTCCTCGCTCACACCCGCATTTGATTCGTCATCGAGACCGTATGTCTTCCGGACCTCATCTGCTGTCCAGACTCCCGAGTTGTCGTAGTCATGGAGAGTGAAGAAGGAGGCGGCGTCGAAACCATCAACATGGTGTTCCTCTATTAAGAAGTATCAATAAATGAGAGCGCCACTAGTCCTAGTGGAATGTCGTGTCCAACCTTGCATGTGTCTTATTGCCCAGTCTGAAGAAGGATTGTCATTGGAATGTGACCCATGGGCATTTGCGAAGCTGCCGCTCAGAGCAAGCAACACCGAGGTCAGGGTGAGGGAGCGGGCGAGCATGGTCAATGGACAGGCGTTCGGAACCTCAACAATGCCACGTAAAAAAAAGTATAAAAGTAGATTATATCCGAACTTCGTAATTGATTAATTTTATAAGTCGTTGATGTCGAGAATAACGAATGGGGAGTGCTTTAAGAGTGTTGTCCATTATTATCGTCAACCGTAGCCCGTTAGCTTGCTGTTTGCAGCGTTTGCATTCACGGCCGACAACTTACGACTTTTTGCTGGCGACTCCAGAATAATTATCACCACACCTCCGTTCTCAACCTCCCGCGCCAACTCCTTTCGGTATAGGCCATTGCGCCTATAAGGGCAAGTAATTGATCTCTTGATTTCCCGAAACCAGCTCCTGAATTCAACTTTATTGGAAATGATCCGGTAATGCAGAGTCTTTGGTCCCGCAGCGCTCCGGCGCAGTCAACCTGCCGGTGCGTCTCTTGCTTGAGCACTGTTGCAAGCGGAGTAACTTCTCGTGCGGCGTCAGCGGCGGGGAAGAAACGTCTTCGGATCGGAAATTCAGTCACGGCTCTATATACCAGCATCTTCGCAGCAGCGGCTTTAGCCGACGCGCAAGCTAAAGCCAAACGCCGATCAGAATGGAAGGAGAAGATTGCGGCAGTAAAGGAAGAGGTCAATGAGCTCGTGGACGAGGAACATCGCCTAATGGAGGCCTTAACATCCCGACGAAAGAAAAAGAATTTCAATGGATTGATGCACGTGCGGCAATACAGCACTTCTTCTGCTACCGCGATACCCGACCGATTCCAACGATCTGCGACCAGCGTACGCTCTCGTTCAGCCCATACAGGAACTGCGTTCAGGGATGATTACGAAAATCTCCTTGATGACTGTGATGTTAAAGTGAACGCGGACATCGCGGGTGGAAACAACGTCGAAACACAAAGCGGGAGTCAGCGGCTTCAAGAGCTCATTGCGGAATACGAGGACCCATTAATGGAAGATTCAAATGAAGATTTTGGGCTAGGCCTTGAGGATGACACTATACCGGATTGGCTCGCTTTCGACAAGACACGCCAAAAATGTATTCGGAAGCTTGCAGTAAAGCAGCTTGCCATTCGATTCTTGCTGCGTCCAGCGATGGCCCACAGTTATCTGGGTCTTCGAATGAATTATGAGTTCGACTACAGTGTCCCTCGAGTGAATGTCCAGGACCTTCTCACGGAGTTAAATGACCTTCGGAAGAGGATACGGACTTTAAAGACAGATAGAAACGCCTATATTGACGACCTCGCCAAAGATCTTCGTCTCCGGGATAGACAGGAAATCCAACGGCAGAACAGGGTACTTGACCAAGAAGTTCGCCACGATACTGATCTGTATCTACAAGGTAGAATGAGCCTCCCCGAGCTTCTTCTCCGATTAGCAAACAACCTTCTACAGGCAAATGATCCTGATCGACCGCATACGATGAGAACGATGCTCCTAGCATTTGCTAAGACACGCCAAACTGATCTGGGAGACCTGATTATCAAGGCGATGCTGCCGAACAAGTTCCCGTTGAATTCTTCCATGATCCTTACCATCCTGCATTTCTACCGAAAGACTAAGAACCTTAAGGGCTTTGATCTGTTCTTAGAAATGATCCGTGGCGACTCTTATCCAGTGGACTTGGTCAATCTGGGTTTCTATAAACAGGAGATAATCAACGGCATTGAAATCACCGTTCCACCTGTACACGCCACTAACCCTATTGTCTGGTCCACACTTATTGTATCCTCTTTGCGCTTCGACCAACCTGCCCGCGCCGACGCATACTTACACGCTGCCAGACGTTATGGGTATATGGACGACTTTACAACTCTTTATGCTTATTTGAAATTCTATGCTATCCGAAACGACTGGGATAAGGGGTTACAGACTCTGAAGAGAGCGTTAGCATTTATGGCATCATCATCGATACATAATCAAGAAAGGGTTGAGCGACTAGTCGTACTCATGGTCCATCTTTGCGATGCATGCGCAAAATATGACATTTCCGAGTCGGTCATCACTGCCGCAGTCAACAGCGGCCTTGATTGGAGAATTGCGGAAAAACAGTCCGACCTGGCATTTCCGAATGATCCTGAGCTTCAGCGATGGCAAAACATGGAGGATGTGTCGACAAATGAAACTAGAGAACGGCCCCTGTGGGAAAAAATTTATACCTTTGTCAATGCAATTAGCGAGCAGCTGGATGAAGTTGCTCTACCCATGCAAAGCGATGAGAGCCGATGGCAAAAACTGATGGGTACCTACGCCCAGGGGGTACTATCAGCTGTGCGGGCTGGCATTCCCGCTGAATATAAAGCGTCCGATCAAACGCTTGAACAAGAGTGCTCACGGAAGCTGCTTAGAGCGATCGAGTTCCAAAATGAGAAGCTCGCCCGCGAAGAGGATGAGGCGAAGGCGCGACATCGGGAAATCAATGACTTGAAGGATGAGGTGGCACAGTTAAAGCAGATGGTGTTTGAATTGTCGGGTCGGACTGCTTTGAATAATCCGGTATCAGGCGAGGCTCTCCCGACTGACCTGGGGCAGTTGAAGACCCAATTATCTGTTGCTGCAGCTACTGCTACTGCTAAAACACCCCTCGATGAGGCCCCCGCGAAGAACAACAAGAAGAACAATAACAAGAAGACGCGAGTTCGATACTACCGCTCTACTCCTACGGGCGTTATGTCAATGAGCGATTGATGGCGGCTTGCAGTGATAGCAGCGATGTATACGACCCATGTATATCCATTCCTTGGGGGCGCTCTGCTCTACTTTTTTCTTCTTGTTTTTTGATGCTCTTGATACCTGACTGGAATGTACATTATTACGCCGGAATTAGATCTGTTCCAAATTCATGCAATTAACGCTGTAATCGATATTTGACATCCCAGTCAGGTTCCATTTTCAATTATAACACGTAAAACTACATACAAGGCCGCGTGTCCGATGGCCAAGATCAATCCTCAAAAGACGAAACAGCGTCTAAATTTAATAAATATGCAATGGCGATGAGTGATTCCTAACTTGAATCTGACCCTGCACCAGAAAGGAAAACAGAAAGCTGCATGATTGAAACAAGGATGGCGACCTCTGGAAATAATTGTCTACAAAATCAAGGTTCTTGGTATGAGTATAAAGATGAACAAAGGAGGAAAAGAGTCTATATTTTAAGAAAACATGACAAAGGGAGAAAAGGATCTATCGTCGTTTCCCAGAATCGGCTCGCATCTTTTCTTTCCGAGACAATCTCTCAGCGGCACGGAGTAAGGCAGATCGAATCTCTCCCTTTTGGAATGTAGAGATGTCGTAGTAGTTAGGGGCAATGTCCTAAGAGAAACCATTAGCTATGAGTTTTATCATAAGAAGCCTTGAACTTACAAGGAGCCACTCGGGCTTGACTGCAGTGATGGTTCGAATATAGTTCTTTGTCGTGAGCACAAACTCGTTGTAAAGAACCCACTCTGCCTCCCAACCCAGGACAGTAGACGGATGCAAGAGGACGCTCTGGTTATCTTTGATGGTGGTATACATATTCTTGCCTTGGGACTCCTTCTTGGCGATCTGCATAAAGAATCCAGCGCAGAGAGCGCGGCGGATATTTTCATAGTATTTCTTGTCCTCAAATGGCGTCGAGATCATGTCCAATTCCTCACGTTCCATGATCCGTTGAAGCTGCATACGGACATTGTCTGCTGATTGAAGGGATCTCAAGGATAGGAAATGATCATGGCACCATTGTTTAGGATTCTCCTGGGCCTCGGGACCCTTGAATGCGTGGTACACGTTGAGCATGGTCAACTGGTCACCATCAGGATGAGCGAAAAGGTTCTTCATCTCGTCCGCACGCTTTCGCTGGGAAGCAGGCCTTACGAAGACCTGAGGCACAGAGAGTAACGCAGTGATGGAGAGAATTTCATTGGAACAATAGAATTCAGGAGAGCTGATCAGCATGACAGCAAGCGCGGGGTCGAGAGGGAACTCGGACGCAAGACGACCGAGCTGAGTTAAACTACCCTCATCATCGAGACATGCCAAATAATTGAGTTCTTCAAGGGCTCTCATGAGGGTTTCTGGCGCAGGGGGGTCCATCAAATCGAAATGGACCAGATCGTCGATCCCGAGTTTTTTCAACTCCAGGACGGTAGACGAAAGGTTCGAACGGAGAATTTCAGGATACGTCTGGTCAATCAATTCTTTCTTGAAGGCGCCTTCTGTATAAAGACGGAAGCACTTTCCGGGGCGTGTACGACCAGCACGACCCGCACGCTGCTGGGCTGATGCTTTGGAAATAGGAGAGACCAGAAGGGACTCGACACGAATGCGAGGGTTGTAGATCTTCTGCTTCGAAAAACCTGGATCCACAACATACACGATACCATCAATGGTAAGCGAGGTTTCTGCGATGTTGGTAGACACAATGACTTTCCGTCCGGGGCGGCCTCCCGGGCGGCGAGGTCCAGGGGCGGGATCGAAGATGCGTTGCTGCATGTGCGGCGGAAGACTACCGTATAAGGGATACACCTTGAGGGGGCCAGCATCGACCTCCCTCACCATTTCGTCAGCTTCTAGCGAGATCTTACGCGATGCGTCTTCAATCTCCTCTTCACCAGTCAGGAACAATAGAATATCGCCATCTCCCTCAGTGGCATGGATCTGTAGCACAGTGCGAATGGCAGCTTCAACGTAGTCCTGCTCGGGCTCGGGGGTATAGAAGATTTCGACGGGGTGAGTACGTCCAGGAACGGCAAGTAGAGGAGCGTCGTTGAAGTAACGCTGAAACTTTTGTGCATCTAGGGTGGCAGACATGATGATAATCTTCAGATCTGGCCGACGTAACACAACTTCCTTAAGAAGACCCATCAGGACATCCGTTGCCATGGTTCTTTCGTGAGCTTCGTCTAGGATAATCGTGCTATAGCGGTTGAGGTTGTGGTCATTCATAGCTTCCCTCAGAAGCATACCATCCGTCATGTACTTCAGGACTGTCTTGGGGCCGGTCATGTCTTCGAATCGAATGCTATAACCTACTTCCTCGCCGAGTTTGACATCCATCTCGGCCGCGACACGTTGAGCGACTGACATAGCCGCCACTCGACGGGGTTGGGTACAGGCGACCATCTTGCGCTGGGTCTGCGGCAGATCGTCGAAAAGGACAAACTGAGGGATTTGGGTCGTTTTACCGGAACCGGTCTCACCGACGAAGACGAGGATCTGGGATTTCTGGTAAAGTTCTAGAAATTCATCTCTTTGAAAACAAGTTAGAAAACGCATGATCGCCACAATTTCCAGCTGTCGAAGGCGGGGAGAAAACTCTTACCTCTGCACATGAACGGGGAGATCGCGACGGGTTTTCAGGATCGAGAAGTATTTGCTAGAGAAAGGCTGAGAGCTGAAGGGGTTGACATCGCCATCCTCAATCTTCTTGGCTTGGGCAGCGGTGGTCTCATGTCTTTTCACATTGGCGAAAGGGGAGTCCTTATCGATCAGCGAATTGGAGGTATCGGGATACATGTGAGCCAGGTACGGATTGTCTCTGGGATCGGTGTTTGACTTGTCCATTTTTTGACGCTTCACTCGCGATCCGCCTTCAGAGTCTGAGCGATCAACCATGATGACTGGGGAGGGGAGATGGTTGGAATGGAATGAAGGTTGATGGTTCCTTCTCCGCAGAGATTCAGGATTAAAAAAAAAGTAGTTACCGATAAGGCGACTACACCGCCCTCAACCCACCGCCCGAAGATTCTGCCGCCCAACCCCCACCGGCAAAAAAAAAGAAGGGGAAATAGAGAAACATTCTAACTTCTTCATTTAATAATATTACTATTGTTACTTTTAACTAAACCCTCGGCTTAGGCAAGGGACCGCTCAACCTTGCTACCTAGGGATTGTGTCTCAGCCCATGAAGAGACAGAGGGGTTGAATACCAGTCCAAGATTTCTGCATAACCCATTCTTCTTCTGCATTTCTTCTAAAATGGCTCTCTGATCCATAATTATTACTACATCTCTTCCCCCTTATACAAATAACTATTTGTAGTTATTTGTGTCCACAACCGGATCGCCTTTGATTCGTCCGATATTATATCTTCTTGACCGAAATTACTCAGAAACTTATTCAGCTCTTACTGTTTCACCACCTACCATATCCCATCGCATCAGAGATCTGGGACGTTCCCCCGCCCCTCTCGTGCGCTAATATGGATTCATACACCAATCCCGAAGATGTGGCCCCAGCTTTCTGTATCGGACATCATGAGAGCAAGAGAACAGGACCGGTCACTGCGCACATTATTCAGGCAGCTCATGAGAGTAACGTATGCTTCAGCTGCTCATAGGAATTGCGCAATTCCCTAGCTTACTCGCTAACCTCTACCTGTACAGTACGATATGATCACTTCTTCTATCACCACTCCCTATTTCCATTCGCGGGTTCTCGGGCTGCTTTCCTCCCATCTCTCTAATGACCAGGGGGTTTCTTTTGATTCCACGGGGACTTTGGAGACCAGTGAAAATGCTCGACCGCTAGTAATTCCGCCTCTAGAGCCATTAGATACTTACTTAACACCCAACGAGTCAATGACCCAATTGGTGGGAGTGACGAGCTCATGGATTGACCTCTGTTCTCCTGATCCCTTGATAGCTGACATCTCACGCCAAGTTCTTATGTTAGAAGTTGCATATGCCGCATTCTGTGGAATTGGGTATATTCTGATCCCTGGCCCCAAACTACACCACAGGAGCATGCACTCGGAAGGCATAGTTTACTATGCTAGAGCGGTGCAGGATGCAATCAATATCGGCCCCTATCTCCAATTTCATATTTGGCTGAGAGTCGTGGATAATCCAGAGCTTGAAGTGGAGGAAATCGGTGACCTGGCCCCCTTTGCTCGATTGGAATTTCTTGAGGATTGGGATGATGATCATTCTCCTAAAGTAGACCCATTTGGTACTTGGGATGCGTGGGATACGATTAGGAGGACTTGTAAATACCACTCCAGGCTATTCATAGGTAAGAATAGACTGCCGACTTTGATAGAGAGATATACACTTCGTTCTTCTCGGCGACCCCCTTGTTTATATCCCCATGTTGGTTGATGATTTTTCGCTGATGATAATTCCTCTTAGCCTTATTGTTGCCAAAGCATCTCCCTCCGATGTCCGTCCAGTCCCGATGGCATTCCGAGCCAGTGCATCTGCTTACTATCGACACCAACTGTTTCATTAAAAACCAGAAAGGTTATCCCGTCCTATCAAAAGGTCACCAAGCTTTAATTTCGCGATTAATGCGCCTTCGGACTGCTCCATGGATTATCCTGTGCGATGTTGGTTCTATTCCGGGCGTAGAGGCAACGGATCTTTCTACGACGGCTACGTCGAATGTCTCTAGTGCTGAATACCCGAGTCTCACGCAGTCCTCGATCTCGAACAAGAAACATCATGACCCGACTCCCTATTTATCTTATATGAGAAACCTTCAGCAGCGTCAGCCTCCACGAACTGCTATTGAAAGGTTTGGGGTAGGATATCAGGATTATCTGCAAGCACCATTACAACCATTAACGGTCAATCTGGAAAGCATCACCTATGAAGTCTTTGAGAAGGATCCTATAAAATATGAATGGTATGAACGGGCTATCGCGAAGGCATTGAGTGACTGGGCCGAGCAAAAGAAACCTACTTCCAACCCTGATGGACGGGTGGTTGTCGCCGTTGTGGGAGCTGGCAGAGGACCTTTGGTCACCCGAGCCATCAAAGCCAGCGTTGAAACCGGTGTTGACATTGATTTATGGGTTGTCGAGAAGAACCCCAATGCATTTGTACTTCTGCAGCGCCACAACAAAGATCTCTGGGGTGGGAAGGTCACTCTTGTCCAGTCTGATATGCGAAGCTGGAAAGGTCCTCGAGTGGCAAAGACCCCCACGTTGGATCCTCGAGAAGGAAATCCCGTGGGAGAGTCCCTGGGCATCAAAGAATCATTCCTTTACAGTGGCGGGGAACACCCTGCTCAGGCTCCAAAGCCTGCACCCAATCCGCCCGCCACCACAGAGCTTGTGCCCGCTACAATTGATATTGTGATATCTGAACTTCTTGGGTCGTTCGGTGACAACGAACTATCCCCGGAATGTCTGGATGGGATAACCCCTCTTCTTAACCCTGTACATGGAATATCCATACCAGCTTCATACACGGCCCATCTTACTCCCATCTCAGCCCCAAAGCTTCATGCGGCTGTCGCCAATCAATCCATTTCCAACCCCGCCGCACCCGAGACGCCGTACGTTGTGATGTTACATGCCATCGATTATCTTTCGACGAACCAGCCCCCCGCAAGTACTCTTATGGACAATAACGGGGGTATGAACTATAGCCATACTACCCGGTCTTCCATTTCAACGCTCCCCGGAACCGAAACACAAATTCCTAATGTGGAGACTGCCTGGTCATTTTCTCATCCGAACAAGAACATCCCGGAACAGTCAGTTTCAAGCTCGGTCATTTCCAACACGCACAATGTGCGCCGAACCCGGTTGACATTCCCTATTCAAAACCGTGGTGTTTGCCATGGATTGGCCGGCTATTTTGAGACCGTGTTATACGGGGATGTGGAGCTATCAACAAATCCGGTTACTATGGAAAGCAAGAGCGCCAACATGATCAGCTGGTTTCCAATTTATTTCCCCTTGAAGGTAAACATTCCCCCACCCCATACTAGAAGGGTATTCATCATCATTCAAGTCACAATACAAGCTGACCACTGACGCTTAGACCCCACTTAATGTTCCTGATAATGGAGAGGTTGTCGTGACCATGTACAGGCAGACGGATGACCGCAAGGTATGGTACGAGTGGATGGTTGAAGTCTATTCCGTTGAACGACCTAGTGAGCCTTCAGCACCGGAGTTTATTGCCCCTGTCATGAGCGGGGCAATCTCGCCGGATGATGACCGTGGAAAGACTCGAGATAACGGCCGACAGCCAAAGGGAGCCAATTTCGGTGGCTTGCGGCGTGTACGTGTAGGCATGAGTGAGTTGCATTCGAGCATTAAGGAGGGATGTCTTATGTAAGATATCGTTTGGAGCACATGGGTTCATCTCTGGCCAACTGGTGGATGACGACGGCACCGGCAGCAATACGATGCCCCTTGCAAGGGATGTCCTAGTAAGCGGACCGTGGCAGGAAGCTCAAGGGAAGGAAGGGGAAGGAGCGGAGAGGTCTGATGTCCATCCTCTGTCTCTCTCCCTTTTTTTCTCTTTTTTTCTTTTTTGCTTTTTTGCTTTTTTGCTTTTTTGCTTTTTTGCTTTTTCTCCTTTGCTTCTTTTGACCAATCAATATACCACCGAGATATCAACCACCTAGATAGCGCTTTGATATATCTGCGTGCTTCAAACAGATTGAAGGGTTTACGTTTTATATTATAGATTATAGGTACACATCTCCAGGTGAAGATACCTAGGTATAGATAACGCCCAGGCCCTTGTCTACCAGGGATGGCGCCAGTGCTGACCGCGATGCCATCATCGAAGGTTTGTTGTAGATGATAGCTTTTTGGGCACTTTGTTCGAGGGAGCACAGATCTCAAGTGAACCCCCAGGCCAGTCGGAAGGTAAGCCGTGGCCAGGCGGGAACTGGGACTTGACCAGGCTGCAGGGGTGGATACCAAACCAGGACGAGACACAGAAGAGCTAATCTGATGCTGTACATTCCTACTAACATACCTCCTACCTGTGTACACATGTCCGGCGCCAGGAAGGAAGGGGAAAGGCGCAGATCAACAATAGTGTGACCGGACTATGAGAAGAAGAAGTGTTGGAAATCCTGGGCATTCGTGATTGCCAACGTGATGCCGTGGAGGATTGTGGTTGGTGTTCATTTTTCAAAAAAATAATAATAATTTTGGTGGTGGGGATTTTCTCGATTTAAATATAGGTATTTATGATGAGTATTATTACTATTATTGGTAGGAGGTATTATTATTATTATTTGAATCAGATACCGCGATCATCGATGGAAGCGCCGAAGGGAGGAGGTAAGGTTAAAAAAAAAAGAAAAAGAAAAAAAAGCAGCGCCGAGTCTCGGTCCTTCGGGGACGGTACTCCGGGGGTACCTGTCCGCCCATTGCAACCCGCCGAAGCGCTAGTGTAACCCGCCCGTACCCAACAGAACAAATCCATGATGCGGTCATGGCTTCTAGTTCACTAATACTCATCCATGCGTCGGTAATTATCTACTCTTCCTCCGATCGTTGTAGATTCAAATAAAACAATTTTTTTTTTTTTCAAAAAAGGGAAAGAAAAAAAAAGTAATATGTCGGACTGTGATTAACTTGCAGATCCTCTATCAATCAATCATTAATTAGTTTAGATAATAGAATCGCCACGGGGAACTTTCTTTCATTATTTTTTTCTTCTTTCAATTTTCCCCCTTCCCTTTGATTCTTCGGTCATTTCTTTCTTCTCTCGAACGAAATCTGACACACCTCAACCACGACCCCAGACTTTCCACAACTTAGGTACTTGTAATAATAATAGTTAATATTATTATTACTTACCTACCTTTACTACCTTATCTTTCTCTCTCCCTCCCTCTCTCTCTATGTGTCGCTCCGCCAATACTCCGGAGGTCGTGGGTTGATCTAAACGTCAATCTTTAAATACCTACCACTCTCCTCCCCCACCAACTATTACGAATTACCTCTCTGTCTATCTCTGTCTCTCTCCCTCTCACCCTACCTTAGTTGGGAAATACCTTGACCAAAAGACAACCCCTCACCGGAACGAGACAGTTTTTATCCGTGTCCACTAAATTTCGTCGCTTATCTCGCTTTATCTTCATACTCCTCTCCCATTCGTCGCCATAGTTTCGCCCTTCCAAACCGCCTTCTCGTAGAGGCTTGAAATGGTTCACTCAACTGGTGAGGAACGCGCTGTACATTTGACCCAGGAGGCTGTTGAATTGGTAGATGCTGGTCATCGCGAGGTACGTATGACATCTGGTTATCTTAGGGTTTGAGTTTGGGTTCGGGTTCTATTCTATTCTTTTTTTTTTTTTTCTTCTTCAAATTGATCATCTGCACATTGACATAAAAATTTTTGTTTTGCCCTGGTTTTCCACTTCTGAGCTGAACTCTAACATGCATTCTCTGATGTAATCGCAGGCTGCATCGCGAAACCTCCGAGAAGCGCTCTCCTTAGCGCCGGAAAACCCCACGGTTAAAGCCGCTTTCCTCAAGATTCAACAAGAGGACGAAAATGGTCATCATCTCTTAGACCTCTGCCGGCAATATACCTCGCGCAAAGACGAAAGTGCCGGCAAAGCGGCAGCTCTATACCTTCGCACAGACGGTCTTAAACCTCCAGAGGAAATCGCACTAGAATCGGTCAAACTGCTACTTGCGCAAAGGCCGCACGCACTGTCTTCTCTGCAGGATGATATCATCTCAGGCTTGGTTCGACAGAATGCCAGTGTACGGCAATATTTTTCCGGTAAACTCCAGGTGTCTGTGACCACATTCTTCGACGAAATTTACGATCGCGGCGATGGGGCGGCGGTTTGTCTGGACACCGTGGTATTGGACCATTCGGTGTGGCCGTCGGAGGAGGAGCGCCTGCACTGTGAGCGCGAACTTTTTCAGTTATTTATAGCGAAGCTCATGGAGTCGGGCCATGATTTGGATGGTCGGTCCCTCAAAGGTATTGCACGACTGCTGGCTGTCGATGCGGCGAAACTACAGGATTTGGTGGATGATGAAGGATTGGAAGTGATTCTATCGTCTCTGGACAATCGTCTCCCACTGGATCTGAGAAGCCAAGCAACTCTGGCCACCGTCAAGTACCTTGAGTCGTCCGGGGACATTGGGGAGAAACGATTCTCGCAGCTTGTGACTGCGAAGTTATCCAAAGCCCGTGTCGAGGACCTTATTGTGGCCTTTTCCGCTACAGCTGCCGTGTTTCCTGTTGTCCCCGAAATAGCAGGAACCCTTTTCTTATCGGGTGACTTCATGGCCGCAGTGTCTTCTGTGGCGACTAGAGATCCGAAACGTCGGAGAGCTGAAGTATCAGTGTTGGAGTTGCTCAATGCAGCATGCATCAACAAGCCATGCCGGGAGGCCATTTCCAAAACCTTTTCCGATTGGCTCTCTCACATGCTGTCTAATGGCACTGATCACGCATCAGAGTTAGCTGCAGTGGTGCTGGCAAAGGTCCAGGCTTCTGAACAGGTGGAATCGGACACGAACAGCAAGGCCCAGGCAGAAGAGACTAGGGTCCCAGAGCTGGTGGATAGATTCAAGGGACTAATGTCGAAACGCAAGGGTGAAAATCTTCCGACTGTTATCGAAGGCCTGGCGTACTCATCCGTCAAACCGGCCGTGAAAGAACAACTTGCCAAGGACCCCAGCTTTTTGCGAGATTTGATCAAGGTTCTGCAGGATAACTCAACCGATTCGTCGGTGCTTTATGGTGGTCTAATGGTATTCGTGAACCTGACCCAGTTTCTTCCTAATCTGTCTGAAGAACAAAAGAAGATGTCACAACTCAAGTCATACGCCGAAGCTTCTCAAAATGCACGGGCCGGGCCCGATCCGCTTGAGAGCGAGCAGAAGGTTATGGCCCGCTGCAACGCCCTCGTTGATGCCGGCGTTATGCCTCTCCTGGTTGAATGTGGCAAGACCCACTTGCCCTCAATCCAAGGTCTTATTAGCAAGATCATGCTGTCTTTGTCCCGGGACCGCAAGGCACGAGGCATTCTAGCTCAAAAGGGTGCCGTGAAGTTATTGCTTAGTATCGGTACGCCCAGGCAGGGTAGCTCGGGATCTTTCTCCAATGAGGCCGTTCAGAACGCATCACATGCGCTGGCACGCATCCTCATCTCAGTCAATCCATCCCATGTATTCCCCCCATCAGGATTCCCGCCTATCACGTCTGCTATTCGGCCTTTGACCGCGCTTCTCACAACGCCAGAAGCAACCAATATCACGGCAGAGCAGCCACGAGATCTGCTTCCAGTATTTGAGAGCCTACTCGCTCTGACAAACCTGGCCTCGTCTCCGGAAGAGACTGCGGCTGACACCATCGTCCGCCAGGCGTGGTCTGTCCTGGAGGAACTCCTTCTATCCAATAGTCCACTGATCCAACGAGCCGCCTGCGAACTTGTTTGCAATTTGATGACCTGCGAATCCGGGATTGTAAAGTATGCCGATGGCTCCAAGCGAGCGGCTCAACGCCTGCATGTCCTCCTCGCTCTTACAGATTCCGATGACATTGCCACTCGACGGGCTGCGGGTGGTGGCTTGGCTATGCTCACTGAGTTTGATGCGGCTATTGGTGCCATCCTTGAGCGCCCGCGTGGAGTTCAACTACTGTTGGGATTATGTCAGGAGGACGATGAGGGGCTGGTACACCGTGGTGTCGCCTGCCTGCGAAATATGACCTGTATTGCGTCGGGAGATATTGGTCGACGTGCCAGAGATGCTATCAAGGACGATGGTGGGGTCGATATCTTGACTGGGGTGCTGAAGCAGTCCAAGAACACGGCGGTGCTTCAGACCGGGGTGGAGGCTTTGAAACCGTTGGTACAATGATTTTCGAGGACTCATTTTGTTTTTTTTTTTTTTTTTTTTTCTCTTTGCTTTTATCTGGGGAGTTATTCTTTCACTGACACACGCTCTCTTCCTTCTCCATTTTATCTATTTATCTCGTTAGCGTCGACTTATCATCTTCCTCTGGCGTGTGTGGGCTTCGGCTTTAAGCTGATGGCGTTTTACTTTTCTTCGTCTTTCCAGCTCTTCCTACATCGGCGTTGATCTAGTATCTCTTTTGTGTTGTTGGAATGGGTGGACTGCGCTTTTTATGATTGAATGCATCATGAGATGAACAGCAATTGGGATGGGTCGGTGTCTGTGTATTTCGGCCCAGGACGGCTTATTTCTGAAGTTGATTGATTGATACATAGACCAGAATGACGGACGATACATGACTGAAAGAGGAATCTTGCTGTTTATCCATATGCATGATTATCCGTCTCCGCAACTTGAACCCGTCAGCCTCGTATTGGATCATAATCATGGTCCCACCCCTCCGACAGAACCCTGTCAAATTGACTGCACCTCGACGTCACCGGGAAGCGGGGAATAATGGGAGCCCATCAAGAACATCCGATGAATATAGTAATACCAGGAGTAATAATAATAATAATAATAATGGGTACACAACAGGAGGCCATGCATTGTCCCCCACACGTGCCTGAGGCCCTGTGGTTTAATTTCTTTTTCTAGTCCAACTCAATGGCTAAATAACTTGACCACGTGAGGAATTTAGGGCAGGTGATGGAGTCAGGTAGTTCCTGCTAAGGTTCTGGTCGGAATTCTATTACGATGGCTCTTTATATATCTCCTATTACAACAGCCATGGCCTCTTCTTAGTTTAACTTTAGTTTGTTTGCCCATTCACTATCGCAGCCTTGTTGGGAAGAATTATGATCTCATTCGTTTGGCTGAATTCCCCACGCCCCCTCTTGTGCCCCTCTTTTTTCTCTCCCTCTCTTTCGATTATTTAAATTGGCCATGTGGATCTGACGGAGCGGGATGGAATGAATGGGAAAGAGGGATTATGTATCTTGGGTGGTACCTAGGACGTATATATATATAGTGAGAGAAAGGAGGTAGATATAGTTCAACTCTTCCCGGAGCTAGACGGAACCGATATCCTTTTTTTTTTTTTCATGGTCTTCTCCCTCCCTTCAAGATCAACTTCAATTATCTGTGGAGTCATATTGGAGTTATTTTCTCTCTCTCTCTCTCTCTCTCTCTCTCTATTATTAAGCTCCGTTGGTACCACAAATATATTAGAAGTATATTTCTATAATATATAAGAAATCTGGTTCCGAGCGGAGTCATCGCGGGCAAATCAGAGGGTTTCCGCCACGCACGCCCAGGCATTCGCGGAGCTGCTTTGTTCGCCTCTTTCCGCCATCCAGCTCCTTTTGGGCTTCTCCCATTCAATCTCTTCCATTGTTATTTATTACAGGCACATACCTCATACCTGGTACTTCCTAGCCCGCGAGTGGATGCCACCAGCGACATAAGTCCAGCCTCTTTTCGAAGCTCAAACATACAATTGATTGGTTTAGGTGGAGACCTGATCTACAACGACACTAAATTGTTCCTTCTCTCGCTCTCTGTTTCTTCCTTCCTCACCACTTTCCCTCAGTTAAGAAGATAAATCTCCCCCCTTTGGTCAGTTCTCACCGCATTTTATTACCCTTGTTCGTGGCGGATCGCCCACACGTGCGCCCCCCCCCCCCGGGTCCATCTCCCCTGGTATAAACTTAACCATCTTCCTATTTGAAGCTCCCTCCCCCCGCTGATCGCTTCCTCAGATTCTCTTTCAACTGAAAAACAAATCAATATTTCCCCTTCTCCCAATGATTCCGTTATAGAGTGACACATGGCGCTATCTTTTTCAACCCTACTTTTCATTTCTTCCATTCCTCTTCCTCGCATTCGACCGTACACTTCCATCTGAAACCCTACTTACTTGCTTTGTTTCAATTGACACCCTGCTTCGGAAGAACGACTTAAAATCGATTACTGGGTTTGATCCTTGATTTAAACTCTAAACTCAAAAACCCGATATCTGCACCGGCGCAAATATGAAATTCGGGCGCAATTTGTCGCGCAACGTCGTCCCGGAGTGGAATTCCCACTACATACAGTACAAGGCTTTGAAAAAACTCATCAAGTCCGCCGCTGAGAATGTGAAGGCCGGCCACGAGGCTGACCTCGCTGGTGAGCCGTCTCTTCTAATTTCTCCCCCGCGCCGAGGCTGCGGAGCGGTCTTCCTGACTCGTTCGTTCCCTTAGGCTTTTTCTACTCCCTCGATCGAAATCTCGAGGATGTTGACTACTTCCATAACAAGAAGTATGCAGAATTTGCTCGCCGTTTAAAATTACTGGAGGACCGTTACGGCCAAGGCCTGGAAGGGGGCCACCGCCTTGATTCAGAGGAAATAGAGGACCTGTTGGCCGCTTTATTGGAACTACGGGGCCAGTTGCGGAAACTGCAGTGGTATGGAGAAGTCAATCGTCGTGGGTTTGTCAAGATCACAAAGAAACTTGACAAGAAGGTGGGCGCCCACGCCCAGCAGACATATCTTGAGACGAAGGTGGACCCGTTACCTTTTGCATCGAATGCTCGGGTGATCGAATCCCTGAAGATAATTAATGACTGGCTCTCGGTCCTTGGCGAGCAAAAGAACTCGGATGATGCCAGTTCTAGGCGATCTTCCATCTCGCTGAAACGAGGTCCAACGCGCCCTAACTTAAATCTTCCTCCAAGCTTGCTTCTCGACGTGGATGCCGCACTGCGTAAAGATGACACACACGTCCTCCTGGAATTACTGGAAACCCTCAAGACAGCCGTCGTCGACGCCGGCGAGGATATATTCCCTAAGGTTCTTAAAAGCCTTCTCCAGCGGTCGATCTACTACCATGCTAAATCCTGCATTTCCATTCTCCTGGGTCGTACCAATAGTCTCGAGGAAGATGACGATATAAACAAGCGCAATTGCATCCACCGACTTGTCATCTCCATTGGACGCGCACAATCGACCACTGACTCGGAACAATCAGCATCAATGGTTCTCGATTTTCCTTTGGAGACCTCGAATTACATCACCCCAGCAGCCCTCCCATCCTTGCAACCGCCCCGACCGGTGGTGAAAGAAGCAGATATGCCCCTTCATCTGGATCGATCGGACCCGTCCGTATCTACCTTACAGCATTTGCTGGACAAACTCCAGCTCTCTCAGCGGGGGGCCTTATTGTCCAAGGATATTTCTGGCCGCATGCCCTTACACTATGCCGCGCAGTATGGATTCAAGGTTGTTTGCGAAGTGATTATCGAGCATCTGCAAGCGTGGGATATGTTCGATGTAAGTGAAGGTATCGATGGTCCTCGGTGGCAGGACAATGATGGATGGGCCCCTTTACACCTAAGCGTGGTTGGCGGCCATCCTCTAACCACGCGCACCCTCCTGCAAGCGGAAAACTGGCGGGGCCCGAGCCAGGACGAAATCACTATTCGCAAGCACGTTTCCAAGTCAAGCGCAGTACTAGCATTGGCTACAAAGGCGAACTTTGTTGATATTGTCCGACTTTTGGTGGATGCCGGGGTAGATATCAATTATCAAGATGAACAGGGTGAAACTGCCCTCCACGTTGCCGCGCGTTTTGGTCATCATACGTGTGCAAAGATCTTACTGGAAGGTAACGAGGAGCAGAAGGCAGATACCGAGCTGACCGAACAAACCTATGGGTGGACTCCCCTGTTTATCGCGTCCGTGGACGGGTCGCTGAGTGTTGTGGAATTGCTCCTCCAGGCTGGTGCTGATGCAGAGAAGCTGGATTATTCTGGATGGACAGCGAAGGAACATGCGTCGCTAAGGGGCCACTTAAAAATCGCCCGCCGCATTGCGGAGGTCTCACCGGAACCTGAAGTGACTGAGGTCGATCCTGTTATTCCTGTTTCTGCGCTCTCGTCAGCTCCCTCCTCCCCCCCTTCTCAATCCTCCCTGACGGATAGGAAGTCCAATGGTCCGACATCCGGGAGTTCTAACCTCCGGAGCTCTGAGCCTATTAAGTCTTTTGGACATCGGTATCTTACCGATGAGGCCATGATTCTGGTCAGCTTAGGGACGATGGACCCCAGGAAGCAAACACAGGCCGTGAATCTAGACCGTATTCCATTGGAAAATGCGCATTCCACCCAGCTAGATACTGCTTTATCAATTGTGGTTACTGCAAGCGGAGCGCATGGTGAGCCCGAGACTATCGATCTTCCCGTGCAGGAGAACATTTCAACAGAGCCCATCGTCTTCCATTCCGCGGACCCAACCAAAGTTCGGCTATTGTTTGACCTTGTGCCAACCTATTCTGGATCAAGGGACCAAGTGGTTGGACGTGGAGTTGCATTGCTTTCTAGCGTCAAACCCACCATCGGCTCACACCGCATCAATTTGCAGGGCGACTCTACGATCCCTATCATGGCTTCAAACACCCTTGAAGTTATCGGTACATTGACCTTCAACTTTCTCATTATCACGCCTTTCAAACACCCTAATATGTCCATTACTGGGGATCAAACGTACTATAAGAGTATGAGTTCTACGATGGTAATTGGACATCGTGGTTTAGGAAAAAATATGGCTAGCCGTAGCTCTTTGCAGCTCGGGGAAAATACGATCCAGTCCTTCATTGCGGCGGCTAACCTGGGAGCTTCTTATGTTGAGTTTGATGTCCAGCTGACGAAGGACCATGTTCCCGTGATCTACCATGACTTCCTTGTGAGCGAAACAGGAATCGACGCCCCCGTTCATACACTAACGCTAGAGCAATTTCTCCAACTCGGGGATAATGGCCCGGGACGTCCACCCCCATCCCCGTCCTTGTCGGCCCTCCTCGATGGCGAGAGAGGGAATGCCGCACCTCGCCCGCGATCAATGTCCGTCGGTGGCTCGGAATATGATCCCTCTGAGCTCAATGAGAAGATCAAACACACTCGTGATTTCAAAAAAAAGGGGTTCAAGGGCAACAGCCGTGGAAATCACATCCAGGCCCCGTTCGCCACGCTGGAGGAGCTGTTTAAGCAGCTACCCAAGTCGGTTGGGTTTAACATCGAATTAAGTGAGTTATTGCAGCCTTCCCAAGAACGGTGCCATGACGATCTGACTGGGATCGCTAGAATATCCTATGCTCTACGAGAGTGAGGAAGAGGAGATGGACACATATGCAGTGGAACTGAATTCTTTCGTGGATACAGTCCTCACCAAAGCATACGATATGGGCCACGGAAGGAACATGATTTTCTCCAGCTTCAACCCGGACATTTGCTTGTTGCTCTCCTTCAAGCAACCTTCCATTCCCGTGCTCTTCTTGACCGACGCTGGAGCCTCGCCTGTTGGCGACATTCGCGCTGCTAGTCTCCAGGAAGCAATTAGATTTGCATCACGATGGAACCTCCTTGGAATTGTCTCGCAAGCCGAGGCTTTGGTTTTATGTCCTCGTTTGGTGCGAGTAGTGAAGGGTTCTGGCCTGGTTTGTGTTTCGTACGGAACTATGAACAATGAACCCACAAATGTCAAGGTAATCCTTCTTGCCCCTGAAATTTTGGTCTTTATGAGTGCCTAACGTTTCCTACAGCGTCAAGTTGCTGAAGGCATTGATGCGGTCATTGTTGACTCCGTCCTTGCAATCCGGAAGGGCCTTACGGAGCACCAGAGCAAGGATACTCCCGGGGATACGCCCCAGCCTAGCCCCCTCGCACAACCGACTTCTGGTAGCCTCAAAGAGTCTATCCAAATTCCGGTGCTTAATCAGGCAGAGCAAAACGACAACGAGCTTCACATCGGGCCTGAAGCTGTTATTTGAATTGGATTTTTTATACATATATATATATTTTTTTTTGCAGATTCAACACAGAGCTTGTAGGAGTGATAGATCGCCTCGGAGATATTCAGAAAGACCTTTAGTTTGTCCTATACATGGAGCCTAGATAGTTTTAACAACTGGCACGGACCTCGAGATTCCACCCATGTACCCGTATGCTTTGTTACCCACACACATATTGTCATACATGAAGGTCACGTGAACTGGCCGATCAAATCGGGAAGTATGGCGTAACAGCAGCTCAAAAACCCCAAATCTCACGACGTTCAGCTGCATCTCCCCCGTCTCTCTGGAGAACACAACTCCCTGTCATATTATTCGGAGATTTAACTATCTCTCTCTCCGATAGCACTGAGGGAGGCATACGGGAGATTGGCTCACCACTCGCCTCCATTCATGATGCTATGACTTGAAATATTCTCCCCCCATTTTCTTCTTTCCTTCCCTCTCATACAACATCTCAGTCCAAGAACATATTTAATAATAAACACATCGTGTGCATCACCGATATTCTCAGCGTCTAATAATGAACGCCGTGGATGCGACAGAGCACTATGACACCAGTGCACACGGTATGGAACAAGTCACTCTCAACTCTCCACCCACCCAGACCAACATGATCCGATCACAAGCTAACCATGTACATGTATATATATGAATAAAATGCAGACCCAGCTCCTTCACTCCTAACTGTCATCCTCGACACAAACCCCCACGCCTGGGCACTCCTCGAACCCTCCCTCCCTCTTTCCAAAGCCATCGCCAACATCCTCGTCTTCCTCAATGCCCACCTAGCGTGCAACTACGCCAACGAAGTCGCGGTGGTAGCTTCACACAACCAAAAGGCAACATGGCTATACCCCCGGTCCCACAAATCCAACCCCACCGACCCCGACGGCGACATTTCCATGAACGGCGGCAGCAACGAAGAAACTCAGCAGCAGCAACAACCCGCCCACCAAACCGAAGTCAACAAATACCGACCCTTCCGCATTGTTGAAGAGCAGGTGACGCAGAATCTGCGACAGCTGATGGAGTCGACAACGGGCGCCGAAGTCAAAACCAGCAGATCCACGATGATGGCCGGCGCATTAACACTCGCGCTCAGCCATATCAACCGACGGAGTATCGCATGGGCTGAAGCCCACGGCGCAGATACGGCTGGCGACGCGACGTCTAGAGCGGATGGTGGAACAACATCGGGGTCGACGAAAACGACGGAGACGGGGTCGGAAGGTCTCCAGGCGCGCATACTGATTGTATCGGTGAGTGGGGCAAGTGACTCCGCGCATCAATATATTCCCATTATGAATGGGATTTTTGCGTGTCAGCGATTGCATATTCCAATCGACGTGTGCAAGTTGGGTGGGGACGCGGTGTTTTTGCAACAGGCGTCAGATGCGACTAAGGGAGTATTTATGGCGTTGACGGAGCCAAAGGGGCTCTTGCAGTACTTGATGATGGCGTTTTTGCCGGATCAGCGATCAAGGAAGCATCTGGTGCTACCAACGAGGGTCGATGTGGATTTTCGTGCAGCGTGCTTCTGTCATCGACGGGTGGTCGATATCGGGTTTGTCTGCTCGATCTGTCTGAGCATCTTCTGTGAACCGCCAGAAAATGGGGATTGTCTGACTTGCGGCTCGCACCTTGAGATGGGCGATTATGGCGCGAAGCCCGCACTAATTGCCCGAAAAAAGAAGAAGAAGAAGGCCCGTTTAAATGGCCCATCGGAAACTGCTACGCCTACGCCCACCCCAGGACCTTGAGGAACCCACCGCAGTATGATGCATGCCCGGAATTTCTACCTCGCACCAACTTACCACCTAAAAGGCAATATCGCTAGATGGAAGATGTCATTAAAGAGATTATCCGTCTATTATTAGGGGTATCCTAGGTTCACATTGGAGAGAAAAGCCCACAAGTAGTCACAGGAACAGTCTTTCCACGCCAAACTGGTGACTGTTCAGTCTAGGAGATGACAACTTGGAGTCCCCATTTCCACAAAAGACCAGTGACGTCGAGTTGATAACGATAAGGATTTGGAGCTCTAGAATATCGACCTGGTGATGGGATTCATGTTGGCGCAGTCAGTGCGATGGATTTGGATGGCTGTATGAAATTGGACGAGCAATTAGCATCCGGGCTGGTAGCCGTGGGTAGTTTGACACAGATACCGGTCTCAATAGTATATAACACGAGAGAATAGAATGACCTACTCTGATTGTTTCAAGCAATAGAGTTGGGAGTACGTTGTCTTCATTCCCTGTTAGCTTGGTAGTTCTATACTGCACGGTCATTTTTTGTATGGATACATACCTCTTGCGTCGACATGCGCGGCCACCCTGTGCGATACTACCATTACCATTACTGCGAGACATAACCGACACGGGCTTTGTGTCCTCGCTGCTCATTGAGGCAAGAGCCTAGATTTGTAGCCTTCAGTGAATATTTTCTTTTTGGGGGGGCAGGAGGTGGGGGAATGATAGAGAGGCACATACGAAGGAGTCCGTATTATGCCCAAAATAAAGGAACACTCCATCAACTGTTTTTTTGACCGTCATAATCCCAATCGCCCCTTGACAATGACTGTTTTTGACACCCGGGTGACCTGAGGAGTCGTTTAGTCTTGGGAGGAGCCAAAGATCTTGAAGGGAGGACGGGAAAAATACCCATGAATTCGGATGCAATCATTGCCCTCAAGGCTTCTTCTTCGGTCACTTCTTCAAATGTGCCATCTTCGCACTTCTGTTGGCAGTAGTAAACCCGTGAAGCACACGTGCTGGCAGCGAAGGTGGTAGCAATATGTTCGCCGGTTCCTGAAGTGACTGCAGCGACGCATGTTTGCTCAGAATCATTTGGATCTACAGGAATCACCATAGTGCCAATCCCCACAAGGGCCGCAGGTCCGATCCGACCGCGATGTTTCATCCCAATACCACCAGATGATGAGCCCGCTGCGATATTCCCCTGTATATCTATGGCTATCGCACCAACCGTATCGCTTATTTGGTCTACATCGGCAGGATCAGGCTTGTTGTGGCCATGCTCATCACCTATAAGCAAAGCAGACTTGTTTGACGCGAGGTTGGTAACATCGGAGGCAGTATCGAACTTGCTGGTGGAGCTTGGGTGTACTTCCAAACTCCTACTACGCCGATGACGCTTTGCGGGGGGCTCTAGGCTGCACACAGTTGCAGACCGACCACTCGAGACGGGGGAGTCATCGATGGATGCTCCATCCCTGGTCTTGGTCACTCGTGGAGTCATCGGCTCAAGTCTGATCGGGGATGTTAGGCTTGGGCTTTTTATCCCATGGGGTTGGTCCGAAAAATGTTCTAGATTGTCAGCAATAGTATCAGGGAGGGGCGATGCCAGGGCAGATGCGATAACCGTGGTTGAGGGTGAAGTCAGTAGCTGCGCTTGGTTCACTATCGGCCGGCGGATGTGCGCCTTGTACTGTCCCTCCTGATATTTAGCCGGATCTTGTTGGCGCTCTTTGAACTCAGCTGCCTCTAAGTCCTGTCGCCACCGGCGCCACCTCTCTCTTGCGGCAGTCGATATTAAAGCATCAGGCGGAAGGGTGACAAGGCCCTGATCATAGGCGTATTCAGTTGCACCTTGCCCTACAAGGAAGTTCGGAGGGACTCTTTGCAAGGATAATTGCTTCGTTGAATCGTCGAGGATGACCCTCGCCAATGAAATGGGATTCTTCACCTCTGTAGTGTCATCAGCTTGATATATGAGGTATAAAAGGAATATAAGGCATAAGGGTAAGAACTCACGAGCAACGGCACCCACGGCGCCACCTCGTCCCAGGTGGTTGACAATTGTAGCATCACATTCAACTGAACCATCTAGAGTCATATTACTACCATAGCCGGCATTGGTAATTTCTGCGTCTTCTAGAATCATGATGGCGATTTCAACAGCGTCAAGCGCGGAACCACCGCTCTTCAGAATCGCCATCGCGACCCGGGCCGCCCTAATAGCCTATCAGAAACAAGGTCATGAAGTTAATGTGGGAACATTTGGAAGTCTCACTTTTCGCATGTTTCTAAATGCGCTCTTTCATTGCTATGACTGTGGAAGCCGGCCCCCGCATGAACGAAAATAGCAGATATATCAGCAGGATGATTCATTGTAGGAGTTGTCAAGACTTTTGAAGTTTTCAGGAGGGGAGTCTGTAGGTGTTTGAGAATAATGACAGATAAGTCAACCCGCAAGACGGGATGCGATTTCCAGCGGATCAAGCTTGTTTGTTCGAATTTTAGGTAAATAAGTTTAACTGTATGGCTTGTTCGGTATCGACTTTGCGGAGGGCGCTGGCAAATGAGGGGCTGGTAGAATGACAAGGCACCCGATGAAACAAAAAAAAAAAATAAGGAAGAGAAATGGGAGAATGACTGGAGTGCAATTAAAGTATAGCTCTCGAATTTATTGATTGGACAAAGAGGAGAAGAAAAGGTATTGCCTCACAAGAGCACCCACATGATTTGTGAAGGAAAGAGAAAGAATATCATGGGGAAGAAATGCAGAGGATAGAGGGGGGCTATAGGGGAGAACCAGGATGACAAGTCAGAGGGAGATAGATCAACTGAACAAAGAATGGTCGACATAGAAGTAGAAGTGGAAGCTTGTTTGATTACAGCTCCTCCTTCCTTCCATTAATGACGGGGGAGGGAACAGAGGTGGTTTCCTGTTAGAGCAGACATTGCGGGGGAGGAGACCAGGGGGATTGAATTGAAGTCATTATGCACCTAATTTTGAAGAAGTGGGATGGGGGGGAAGGTTTAGAACAAGTTGTTCAAAGAAGAGAGAGACAGCGAGAGAAACACACAATAGAAAGATGGATGGATATAGATCGGACTGAACCTACCTCCTAGTCCTGTCGCATAATTAATAAGCCAAATCGCTGTGTCTCAATGCTGTTCACGTGATGTGTGGGTATGTAATGGGCTTGTATTTCCACCCTCTTTCCTTCAGAGGTCCTGCGTAAGGATGTCATAATTACAGAGGTACCTTCCCACCACGCGGCCTATGGGGAAGTACCTCGCCCTCTCACTCTCTTGCCCACCTTCCATCTCATCATACCTTGACTTACTCTTACTTACTCTATCCCCCTCCCCCTCCGTTCTTCTTCTTCCCACCTCCACCCTCTCTTTCTCCCCCCCCTCGATTTCCCTCGATTTCTCTCTCCTCTTCAAATTCTCCAATTCCCTCTGTCGCAGCTGTCTGTCTCTGCCGCTCCGGAGTAAGGGGAAGAGTGTCCTGAGTCTGCGTGTCGTCCCCCCAATAATCATCCGTCATGGCGGCCTCCCAAACCCCGGCTGTTGTCATGGACAAGTGCGTCCCAATATCTATACCTCCATATACACGGAATATTGCTAACTTAGGATATTTTCCTCCCTTCTAGCGGAACTGGTTATTCTAAACTTGGTAAGCTCAACCCCAATCACCCGGCTTTGGATCTGGTCCATTGCTCTTCCCCCTCACCGCGCACACTAGGCTGACAACCCAACCCCCGCAGGTTTTGCCGGCAACGACTCGCCTTCGTTCGTCTTCCCAACCGCAATTGCGACCAAGTCGGGCGCTGGAAGTGCTGGAAGCGCTGGAAGACCCCCCGTGGGCAACAAGCCTTCCTTTCTAGGCAGTGGTGGGGCAGGTTCACATCTGTCTGCGAAGCGTGGTACAGAGGACCTGGATTTCTTCATCGGTGATGAAGCTTTATCTGCCGCCAACGGTCCTGGGTATGGTATCAATTATCCTATTCGTCATGGTCAGATTGAGAACTGGGATTCGATGGAGCGGTTCTGGTCGAACTCGATCTTCAAATACCTTCGCGTGGAACCGGAAGATCACTACTTCTTACTCACCGAGCCTGTAAGTCCAATTACCTTGCGCTTCTAACTGCCATCATTGAGGCAGTAGGATAAATACTGATCCATCTCCGGCTCTAGCCCCTGAACCCGCCCGAGAACCGTGAGAACACCGCCGAGATCATGTTCGAGTCCTTCAACTGCGCTGGTCTCTACATCGCCGTGCAAGCTGTGCTTGCCCTCGCTGCATCTTGGACCTCGTCTAAAGTAACCGATCGATCCCTCACAGGAACTGTCGTCGATTCCGGTGACGGTGTCACCCATGTAATTCCTGTCGCGGAAGGCTACGTCATCGGGTCTTCGATCAAGAGCATACCCATTGCCGGTCGAGACATCACCTATTTTGTACAGAGTCTGCTCCGTGACCGTGGCGAGCCTGACAGCAGCCTAAAGACTGCTGAAAAAGTGAAGGAGGAATACTGCTACGTGTGCCCGGACATTGTTAAAGAGTTTGCACGCTATGATCGCGAACCGGATCGCTTCCTCAAGCACACTGTGACATCACCCAACGGCCGCAGTGTCAACATTGATGTTGGATACGAGCGATTCCTTGCGCCTGAGATCTTTTTTAACCCCGAAATCTACTCCTCCGACTTCCTGACCCCGCTGCCGACCGTGGTCGACGGTGTGATCCAGTCCTCTCCTATCGATGTCCGCAGGGGTCTCTATAAGAATATTGTTCTGTCCGGCGGTTCGACACTATACAAAGACTTTGGTCGACGTTTACAACGCGACATCCGGCACCTGGTAGACGCTCGGATTCGCGCGTCTGAGGCGCGCAGTGGTGGAGCCCGGAGCGGTGGCCTGGACGTGGCGGTTGTGACGCATAAGAGACAGAGACACGGCCCGTGGTTCGGAGGTAGCTTGTTGGGCCAGACACCTGAATTCCGCAGCTACTGCCATACCAAGGCAGAGTATGATGAGATTGGTCCCAGCATTGTTCGGCGATTCGCTCTCCTCGGTGGTCCCGGCAGCTCTTAAATTGGACAAGGCAAAATTCGTGTTGTGCTGTCCGTTCCCATTCGTGTTTGCTAGCTCTCTCTCTCTCTCTCTCTCTGTTTATAGTGTTCCTACTCTCTCATGACTTGTTCTCAGAATCCCTATCTACCAATTTGGCCGTCAGGGGGTTATAATTTTGTATTCGGGTAGATTAGAAGGAGTAGGGGAAAGGAATTGATTACGAGGAGTTATCATTTCATTCTACCTGTTGACAAAAACGATGTCCCCGGTGCTCAAATGTATATAAATCAAAATCAAGGAATAAACATCCCACGAAGGGCTATGTCCCAGACGATCTTTTGATGTAAACTCCGACGCCATCATATGAAAGATGATAATAGATAACCAGAACAAACTGATACAGAAAAGCTAAACTTCCGATTTTATAGGCACCTTATTCAAAACAGCCACACCCTCCACATGGCCCGTTTGCGGGAAGAAGTCGAATCCGCGGATGCTCTCTATCTCATATCGAATGTTCTTCTCCTCATCGCCCTGAACCATCACTGCGACGTCGCGCGCTTGCGTGTGCACGTTGCAGCTCACGTAGACAACCCGTCGTGGACCGAAGGACAACAACTGGCTAAGGAAGTCATCACTGCATCCCTTCCGAGGCGGGTCGATGACCAGCAGGGTTTGGTCAGGAGGATATGGAACATCTTTGAAGAGAGTCGCTGCGTCTGCAGCTGCGAACCCGGTATTGGGGAGAGAGTTGTCACGGGCATTGTCGCGAGCCGAGCCGATAGATTGATCGGCGACATCGACGCCCAAGCTGGATCGGAAAAGCGGCGAGAGGGTGATGGTGAAGAGGCCGGAGCCGGAGTAGGCATCCAACAGATATTTTATGGGCTTAGGGTCGTCTGCGTTGTTCTTTGGCAGGGCATGCTGGCGGATGAACTCGGTGAAACCGGAGAGGATGGAGTTATTATTCTGGAAGAAGGAGCCGGCCTTGTTGGTGAAGACGTAGTTATCGATGTACTCGACGGAGGTGGCGTTATTGTCTGTCACACAACGTTTTTCCTCAGTGTATGTCTCATACTCGGTGCGGATAAGGTCGCCGGAGTCCTTTGGTGTCTCGTTCTCGGGGAAGGTTGGTTGGGGGATGCTGGTGTTGGCGGGGTCTTTGGGCAGTCGAGCGGTGGATTCGCGCATGAGAAGTGTCGCGCCTTTTGTGTAATTTCCGATGGTCTCGGTGACTCGCTTCCTCTCACTCTTCAGGCCTTGTCGCACAATGTCTGTGCCTAGCGGACAGTCCTCGATATCTAGATCTGTACGGCGATTTTTGTACGTGAACCCGATCGGCGGAATCTGTGTGATAGGGCCGGTAGGAGCCTTCTTTTTGCCTCTTCCGGGGCCGCTGGGCGCTGCGAAATGCGGCGTCAATTTCGTGCGATATCCGTACTGCATTGGGGAAGGGAACGTGTCGCCGATGGCGGGGATAAGTTCTGGGATGAGGCCGGAGAAGTTGGCGTAGGCTTTCTCGACGATGCGCTTCTTATGGGCCAATTGGTCCTCGTACGACATCATCTGGAGCTGGCAGCCGGAACATTTGCCAAAGTACTGACAGCCAATGGCCGCGTCGTTGCGTTGTGGGCCTGGCTCGATCACTTTGAGGAAATCGGTCAAGCTGTACGACAGAGGCTCGAAATGGCGCACGACCTTCACCAAGACCTTGTCGCCGGGGACGGTGAAGGGAACGACAAATACGTGGTCCCCATTTTCGGACAGCGCGAGCCCGTCACCGGTCGATGAGAGTAGTGCGACTGTGACCTCGATCTCCGTGAATGTCTCTGGCAGGGCTGGCGGGGGCGGCGTAGCAGCGTCATCGTCGGCCTCAGAATCGGGCTTATGCTTGCGAAGAAGCTGGTCGATGTCTGCTTGGAGAACCTCGTCGAATGCTTTGTTCTTTGTTCGATCGGGATCGATCTTCTTCCGGCGCTTTACATGAGTCTGTGGTTTCTTGGGAGAGTTCTGCATTATGGCTGTGGGGCGCAGGTCATGCGCATTGCGTTGCGACGAGAGAGGATAGGTGTGAGCGAGACGTCGAGAGTTAGGAACAAGAAAAGAGGAATGCTTCGCGGAGAGGCAGCGGAGAGATCTGAAAATAAACATATATAAACCCACGAGGGACCAGAAAGAGAGAGGGGGAGGGAGGGAGAAGAGAGATCAGAGTACAAGAAGTAAAAAAAGTGAGTTTGAGATAGAAAATGATTAGTATGGGCAAAAAGACGGGCGCGGATTGGTCGAGCGGCTCCGCTGAGAATTTCGGCGACTTTCGATTTCCCTTCCAGTTCGACTTCGCAACTTCATCATCCACACCCCCATCCCCATTTCCTCCTCGCCCCCCACTCTTCACGACACTCAGCTCTCCAACCGCCTCTGCTGCGGGCCAGAGAGCTTTCACACCGTCCACCACTATGAGTCTCGCTCGCCCCGCCAGATGTCTGTTTTGCAGCTTCACCCGAGCTACCCCGACGGGGGCTCGCGTGCCTCGCCGCCAATTCCACGCCTCGCCGCCCTCATTGTCTGACCGAAAACCGAAATTTGCTAATATGAAGGCATCCAACCTGAAAACTCTCGATCAGATCTCGCGGGATCTCAAGACGGACGATTTCAAGGCATACACGGAGGAAGAGAAGGCCGCCCTGAAGGAGAACTACACACCGGAGCAATTGGCCGCCATCGAGGCCGGTGAGGCCGCTATCGACCCGAAGGATATGGCCGAACAGTTTTCAATCCGTCGCGATCCGATGAAACTCCACTACCTGGATGATATGTCGACGATCGAGCCTGGAGTTGACAAAGCCGTCAAGGCGCCCGGGTCCAATTCCGACTACAATGCCAAGCTCAAGAGCGATGATGATTTTGTGGGGGACTTCGCTCGATTCTTTGCGGAGATGCCAGAAAACGCCAACGCGGGCGACTGGGTACGCTTTTTGGAGACCACACGTGTGACCGTGGGCAAGGAGGAGAACGAGTTGAGTCCGCACAGCTCGCTGGTGCCGGACCTGTTTGGTCCGGGAGATTCCATGAATGGGGAGATCCCGCTACCGCAGGTGTTTCCAAAGGACCGGAACCAAGTGCGCGAGAGTGAGGAGATGACGGATGCACTGAAGCGGCTCCTCCTGTCTACAGGATTCAGTGTGTCTTACATTAAGTCGCTGAAGACGAAGGCGCTTGTTTCCCATTCCGTTGTCAACCAGACTCGTCTCGGTAAAGTCCGTCGTGTGTACTGTTTGTCGATCGCAGGTAATGGAAATGGGCTTCTGGGAATTGGAGAAGCCAAGTCTGAGGAATCCGCCGATGCTATGTTGCAGTCTAAGTACCGAGCCATTAGAAGCATGCAGCCCATCCCACGGTACGAGAACCGTACTATCTACGGTGATGTAAAAGGCAAGGTTGGCGCTGTCGAGTTGCAATTGATGACCCGTCCTCCAGGTACATTTTCACCTACGCCCTAATTTTTGTCATTTCTCAAGGCCACTGACATAGTATCTAGGATTCGGCCTGCGTTGCCAGCACCTAATTTTCGAAATGTGTCGCGCCGCCGGTATCCACGATCTTGCCGCCCGCGTTTCCCGGTCCAGAAACCCCATGAACACGGTGAAAGCCGCCTATGAGGCACTGATGGCCCAGCGCAACCCAGAGGACATTGCTCGTGCCCGTGGTCAGAAGCTGGTCGATGTGCGCAAGGTCTACTACTCTGGCAGAGTCTAAGCCACGCATCAGGCAGCGTCATATCTTCCTGGGCATCTAGCAAATATTTGAAAGCCATACTTTGTTTTTTGAAACCCTGAAGCGGTTGAGAGCCTACGCATAGAATAGACTGTACGAGTATGGCAACAGTTGCAAACATGGGAACCCATCACATGCTTGCCCATCTTCTTTGCGTTATGGCGGTGTATATAATCTCGTTATTTTGGTTGTTCTCCTTGTACGCTCATGTCACATGTATTTGTATTGCAAAGCTGTTCTTTTTCCCTTTGAGAAAGCCACAACACACCGAAATAAATCAATAAAAAAATGAAAATAAACAAGGGTATATCAACACATCAAAATCTCATACACAATATAAACAATAATCCCTTCTCGGCGGGTTTATAAGAGAATCGAATCACCCAAACCGCCCGGTAAAGCTCACATCCCCCTCATTGCCTATTTGATCCTGGAATTCCATTCCATCCTGTGGTTGCTCCTGCTGCTGCTGCTGCTTTTGTTCCTCGCTCTCATTGAATATCTGCTGCTGTAACACAATACTATACACACTCGCCTTGAGGAGCGTGCATACCGTCGCAGTCTTGCGTTCTAGGACTCGGAGTCCGTCTAGAGTGAGCGATGAGGGATCCCCCGATAGATCGGCGAGCTTGTCTGATAACTATACATTATGCCAATTGACGGTTAGCTCTTAGGTTTCTTGTTTTCGGCTTAGGAAGAGGGTTGAAAAAAAGGGCCACTCCGCGGGCAAGTCAAGGGTGGTGGGACCGATCGTGTCAATCAAGATGGAGGATTGAAACATAGGCAATTAACTCAGATATATACCTTATTCACGTTCCCAAGGAGACGAGTATATTCGTCGAGGACTTCTTGTTCGAGCTCGGAGACGTGCGGGTTTGACGCGCGCAGTAGTGGGTTTTCGGATGAGGAGGACGACTCTCGCGCAACTGGCGTTGCAGGATCGGCGTCCATGGAGGGCATGGCTGGAGGAAGAGATTCGGGGGGTACGTTTCAAAGCTGGAGGGTTTGTTTTGTATCGCCGGTCAGTTCACAGGGGATGGCAGGGTGAAAAAACCAGGTGATGTGGGTTGTTTGTTGTTGGTCGGGTTTGGGTGGCGTGGATATCCGTATCTTATCAATCAATCTGCTACAGAAAGAAAGGTACATCCCTGCAACCACCCCTACGATCCAGGTGTCTATACATGTCTATACACTGTATGTATATCAAACCTCAGTATGATATCTCTTCGATCATATGTATTTATTCACATTCCCAGTGAGCATATCCGATTATCTGTAATATTGTCATTGCGGCGGCTCTAATACGCCCATAGGCTCCGGGCCCATCTCCAGGCATCCAAATCAATACTAGAAAAATACTGAAACCCACAAATATCAAGAAACAATTCCCAAGACCAGTTGATCCTTCCACAACACGAATCTTTTGGTAATGTGAGGATATGGCATGAAGAAGAGAAAGACAGAAAGAAACGCTGCTTGCAACCAAGTCCGAAATCGTTAACGCCGTCTTCTGCAATGATGACAAAAACGCATGGAAGAGAGAGAAGTCAGAAAATGAAAATGATAGGTACTTTATACCGCTGCAGTGATCGGAAAGCGCAGAAACTGAAAATCATCCCATGTACTGCACGGAAGTCACAAAATGAACCGATTGGTCCCCTCCCCAAAACGATAGGTAATCAGATACAACATCCGACAAGCACAATCACCAAAAAATAAATAGAAAAAATAACAGAAAAAAAAATAGTCGTCGAAGCTCTAAACACCTATACTCCATGTGAAAACTGAAAGGATTGTTTTAACTCCAATGCATCCAAAACGGCGTGCAGGCCGTCGGGCACAGAAATATGTCGTACATCATCATAAAACGAGCATCGTGATGGCTCAAATTTGCTTCATTCTGTCACACAGAAGAAGATCGTATCGCGTCAGGTTGGCGATTACATATCTCCATCATGATGAAGAGTCACGCTGTTGAACTCCTCAAATGGATCATTCACTTCGGCATTCGGCGTGGTCATTCCAGAGTCCATGGGGACACCCTTCAACTTGTTGGCGTTTCCGCCGATGTCGACGCTCGCACTTTCCTTGACATTGCGGAAGTTGAGGGTATCAGTACCCCGGCTCTGGTGGGGGATCATTGGTGGTTTCATATGACGAATGAGTGCCCACTGTGTTTGTCGGAAGAAGGGATGAGTCTTGACGTCCGAGGCACCGGCCCGGGCTCCCAGGCGTTTCAACTCGTCCTTTATCAACAACTTGCGGATAATGGATTTGCACATGCTGTTCTCCTCATTAGTATCCATTACAAAAAAAAAACCCCCTTTTGAGGGAATCTGAGGCTTACTTCGATATTTGTTGGGCTCCTGCATGCTCGGGGAACTGCACCTCATCGCGGAGAATGTTTCCAAAGGTGGCATTTCGGTTCTTGCCCTTGAATGGGGTTGTCCCGTACAACATTTCGTAGATCAAGATCCCGAGTGTCCACCAATCAACTGCACTTGTGTGACCGCAACCCTTGATGACCTCCGGCGCAATATACTCTTCTGTCCCAACGAAAGAATTCGTCCGAAAGTCGGCTATACAGGATTTGGTATCAATTGTCGGCAAGGAGGTGGTAGAGTTACCACTTCGGCCCGGAATCATCGTCGGTGCTCCACTGGAACCAGATTGCTTGGATAGATCGAAGTCCGACAGCATGATATGGCCTGATTGATGTAGAAGAATATTCTCCGGTTTGAGGTCACGGTATATGAAGCCCATCAGATGGAGATACTCAAGCGCGGCGGTCACTTCGGCAGCATAAAAACGGGCGGCATCCTCTGAGATGGACTTGCCGGGGCGGGTCTGGAGGGCACGGAAGAACTCCCCACCACTGCAGTATTCCATGCAAAGATATAGATAATCTTCGGATTGGAATGAGTGGTAGAGGGTCACGATAAAAGGATGATTGCTGGTCGCTAAGATCTCTTGTTCGGCCAAAGCTCGTTTGATTTTGTTTCGCTTGATCATTTCCTTCTTGCTCAAAACTGCTCCCAAGTCAGTTCTCAGTTTGATCCGCTATCGTGTAACAAAACGCCAGCATAACTCACCTTTCATAGCATACAAGCGACTCGACTTCTTTTCACGGACTAGATAGACTTTGCCAACATCGCCCTTTCCAATCAACTTGATCTTATCGAAACTACTCGGGCCGACCTCCACATTGCGGATCTTAATCGAATTCGAACTATATGTCCTGCGAAAGGAGACCGAATTTCGGATCTGGCCAGGGCTAGGTAACTTTCCATCGGGGCCGGGCGTGGGGATGGCAAGTGTGGTAATATCGAGGTCCCCCGCGAGACTCACCTGCGAGTCCAGGGCGATCGACTGCTCGACCAAAGGTTCCTTACCTAATTCGGCCGTCTGGGGTCGTTCATCAGACTGGCCGCGAGCGAAAAGACCCTGTGCATTGGGAGCGGAGGCGACGCGGCGAAGTTTCCGGGCTAATTCCTCCTTGTTCGCAGTTGTGGCCTGTTCCGCTGCGGGGACTCCGTCGACCTGAAGCTCGGGAGTATCCGGGGGTGAGGAGGGGACGGAGCCGTCGTTGCGATGTTGCAGAGCTGGCTGACCCTGGTGCACGAAGTAGGGGTTGGCAGTGGCGATGGGCGAGACGCCCTCATCCAGAGGATTTCCCTCACTGGCGACGGTGGTTGATCGATTGCGACCAATGGTGGGAAGGAAACGGGATTGTCTGAAAGCGGATTTGGATTCGGGCTTGGCACCAGCGCTGTCGCGGTCACGATCAGAGCCACTGTGGTGGGATTGGTGGGAAGAGGAATTGCTACTGCCGGAACTGTTGATACGAAAAAAGTTTTTGATCTTGGTGGGAAGATGGCTGGATTCGTTGGGGTGCTTTTTGGAGGAGAGGCCGGGGAAATTCCCACGTTTCTCATTCGTCACAGAGGACGGACTAGAAGCGAAGAGTTGGGTCATGCCGATGGAACAGGTGGCGTGGCCGGACAATTGTTGATTGACTGGTCTATTGAATTTTGCCTCCACGAGGACGAAGGAAAGGGAAACAGAGAGATGGGGAGGGGGGCCGAAGGGAAACGAGGTCAAGGATGCGAGGGAGCGGGAATCGGAATCGGAGCGATGCAAGGGGAGTTGTTGAACCGGTGAAATGGGTTGGATCCGAGGACCAGATCAAACGACCTGGGGAGGGAGCATGGAGAATGAAGGTGGTAGAATGGAGATGAGAAAATCGGAATAAACGAGAGAGAGAGGGAGATGGAGAGAATGTTAACGAGCCAAAGAGAGAGGCAGAGAGGGGAAGACGGAGTGTAAGACGGGGAGATGAGACAGACAGACAGACAGACGGAGTGAATCAATCAAGTGTCATGGGGCTTAGTCACCGGGGTTTTAGCCACCAGGAGGAATTCACTCAGGTACACTGGTTCCCTTATTCGTCTTTCCCAGAACTTCCCAGTTGAATCAATGGGATTGTAAATCTTCTTCTGGATCCCCTTTTCTAAAATTTTATTTTTACACTGCCACACCACGTTGTGGGTGGAGATTGATTAGTATTCTTGTTGCCACCAGATTATTTATTTATGGAGTTCCATTGCCTGGATCAGCTTAATAAGCATCCCAATCCATGTCACCATCTCAACCTTAACGACGCATGAGGTAACATCTTCAAGTTGCATACAAAATGGAGTTCCTATTCCTAACTACCGTACCATATGGACTCACTGATTTAGCCACAGCAAATTCTGCTGCATCACAGCTTTCACGCTGTTTGGATTATCTGTCCCCGGGAGACTATCTTTGACATCGTAATTCCTCTCGCTGAGAGCATATGCTAGACATTTATAGCTCTCTCTTGTCTCGGGTTGGCCTTCTTGCTTAGTCTGGAAAGCGCTTCTCAGCCCCGTCGGAATGGCCTGGGAAATAGAATCATGAATATAGATGACCTCCATGCTCAACATTCTCCAACCAACACCACCATCGAGCCTTTCGAGCCTGGACAAGAATCGACAATGGGAGACAAGGTCATAGTCAATATCCTCTTTTTTGAATCGAGATATGATACTCCCGACCGAGATAGAAAAGGCTTTGGAGCCATTGATTATGACTTCGACGGGGTTGATCGAGTGGATAGAGCCTGTCCCTTGCCCCGCCATTTCTCGTGAACCCTTCACAAATCCATCAATATCGCCTTGATACCTGAACGCATCAATGTCAACCCTGGGTAGTCTTTACACGGCTGCGGTTTCGGCTTACCATGTGATATCAATTAAAGTCCGCGAGGCGTCTGGATGGTAGCAGGCTCGAAGGGCTTCGAACTGGGACGAATCACGATAGTACCTTTCTTTGGTTACGAGGGACCTGATGGCCACCTCATCAAGAATGTCTTCATTGCCCATTGTGAAATATTATAATGTATACTCAGGTCTAGGAGGCAACCCAGCGAGGGATATCAAGAAACCACACATAATTAAAACACCAGCTTCGTGCCGATAATATATAACAATAATATACTTGGGTACACACTGGGGGAAAGTTGCGGAAACAATAATGCTCGGGGCAGGATCGGGACGATACCCGTGCGGGTCTTATTCTGCTTCTCCCTCTCAGTATGGGGTAGGTTACCTAAATGATTGTGGGGACTATGCACTTAGGGGCGTTTAGCTCTGGCTCCTCCTCCCTGTTGGAGATCTAATCCACTAGAAAGATCGGACGATAGAACATATAGACGCAAGGAGGGATATCACTTCATTCAATGTTTAAATCCTGTTCATTGGTACTTCACTAATGGATATTGGTTATGACTTGACGGATCAACCACTAGGGCTAAACTTCAATTAAACGGACCCTTTCGACCTATGCTTGATATGCAGTTCCTCCACAGGGGCATCAACCCCATAATTCATCACCTCTTTCATGCTTCCTAAAAAGAAAGCAGCAATACATGCCAGTGCCCCGAACGGGGCCGCAATAATAAACACCACCCTCAGGCCATCTGCATATGCTTGTTTAAGCGCAGCATAGCCAGCGGCAATGATTGTGGGTGTGATACCCGAGATACCATCAAAATTTGCCTCCCCCTTGGCAGTAATTTCCTTGATAAATAACCCCATTGATTCAGCAGGCAGTCCCCCTTTCAAAGCCTCCTCCGAGATATACTGGGGAATCTTCTCCAATCTAGAATCCAACGCAGTAGTTGCGACGGCGGTGAAAAACGCAGTGGCGATAGCTCTGGAACAGGTGGTGGCAGCGGTGGCAGTAGCGATCAGATGATGAGGAGTTGACAGCTGTACTCCGGCGATGATCAAGATCAATGGAGCTCCAAACCCAAACCCGGCCAAGGCAGCGAAGAACCAGCTACTCAGGTCATCATCTGGCTGGATCGTGGCAAAGGCGACCATGCCGCTGGTGAGAATCAGATACCCAACCATAGTAGGTGCACGGATCGTTCTGAACTTGGTGCTCCAGAATCCGTAAAGTATAGTTCCACAGGACGAGGCAATCCAGTAGGGGAGCTGTCGCACAGACTGGAGAAAGGGGTCGGTTTCGAAGAGGGTAGATATCCTGTTTGTCGTGTGTTAGTTAAACAGTATGTCAATTTATTTTGATGGATGGCGCCAGCGTACATAATGGGGTAGAAAATAACATAGGCGAACAATAAGATACCCTCCACAAAAATAAGGCCAATACATATCGCAAAGGTGTGACCGTTGCGAAATAGATCATGATGAAGGATTCCAGTCGCAGTAGCTTTCCACTCATACAAACCAAATGCTACGAGGGTTAGGATACCCAAGACCAGGGTAGCTAGAGTCGGGGTGCTCTTCCACGGGTACAGTCCACCACCCAGGTTCATTCCAGTCAGGAAGAGAGCTATTCCCGAGGAGAGAAGGAAAAACCCTATCAGGTCCAGGCGAGCTATCTTCTGGCGCAGAGTCAGATGATCGAACATTGTGTGCCGCTTGGGAGGGCTGTATCCGATGAGAAGGCCCAGTGTGGTTGCTATCCAGAGAGCCATCTGCACCCACTATAAGCTGTGTCAGTTTTATCTTTCTCTCCGTTAAGATGATGTGACGGATGGGTAGTAGATACATAGAACTTGCGCCATCCGTCCAACGGATTGGCCTTTGTTAAAGCCCCAATAATGAGAGGTCCAGAGGTAGCCCCCAATCCTGCGGCGATATTCATTCCAGCCTGTGCCACTGTGAAGCCTGAATGAGTACTGCTCGAGATAACAATAAAACCACGGACGTACTAGGTCTCCATTTCCTGGGAAGGATCTCGCTCGGGATGCAATATGCCAATGGAACAGTAGCAAAGCCAAATCCAATCAAGATCTGGGCCACAATAAGACGATAAACACTTGTCGACCCAGGGGCAATGGCGGCTCCGATAACCGATATTGCTGAGGCAGCAACAAGAACGAATTTTCGAGCCTGAAATGTGTCCGACAATGAGGCAATCAGAGGAGCGAGGACAGCCTGTACAACCGAGAGAGCGTTTGGTACCCAGGTCCCAGCGGCAGGATTATCTAGATCGGCTTCGATATACGATAGCTATTGTGATATATTAGAATCAGTAAACATTGAATTGTGCCAGCAGATAATGGGTCATGTACAGCAGAAGGTGGCCCTAAGAGGCCGAACACCTGCACCATGTTCAGAAGAAACATTGCTGCCAGGGCAAACCACGTACGAGCGTGGAACTCAGGTTCCTCATCGCCTTCGTAGATTAAGTTGGTATTGTCCACCGTCGAGACATCTTCGAGGTGTTTTGAATCAGGTGAAACCTTATCCATCTCATCCATCTCATCCAACTCAGAAGGGAGATAGTAAACAAAGTAGAGGTGGAGAGAGAGAGAGAGAGAGAGGTGGAAAAAAAGTAACTAGCCGTTTGAATGGGTATGAATAGGTAACACAGAGACGCAATGACCAGGGGAATGTGCGATATATGCGGTCCTATAGCACAGCAATAATAAATAGACCGGGGAAGCGGCGGATCCAAATCATTTCAAAGGCCCACAACAATCCCCAGTTTACCCCAGATTCCTGCTTTATACTATGCGGGGAAGTTTGTATGTAGCATCTGGTTCCGATCCACCCCCAGTCCATTCGGAAGTGGGACCTATCTATCGGTTGACCCTTCACTTTAATCCCACGGTGAATTGTAAAGTATTAATCTGTCTTGGAGAGTGAACATGTATCGTTGAACCTACTAAGCTCATATTCCCCAAACCATCCCCTTTTCCCCTCGTTCCCGAACCCATTGTTGAATGTCTTCAAAATTCCGACAAGTATGCTTACGCTCCGTCTCTCCCAACAATATCCACAGGGGCATGTCGTCCCTTGTTTGCAGAACGGGCCTCAATGTAACAGGCGTCAGGTCACCCGAACACATGATTGTCTGGCGGAGCTGATCAATACAGTGATCTATAACGCCCCAAGGTCTCCTGTTAGCCCCAGCTGTGTTTGATATAACGATCCATATTCTTGGCAAAGAGGGAAAAGAGAACGCCACTTACCAATATGCATCTTTTCAATATCGGGCGGAAGATGATGGTGATGATCACTACCACCAGGATGTTGTCTCGTAGTAACCCGCCTTCTTAGCACATCAAGACAATGCAACGAATGCAACATATCCACACCACCATACACCCCCGTCTGATGAACAATGATGTTTTCGTCCATTTCCTCCAAAGGTTTAACTGCGAGGGGAAACGGATCCTCATTCAGTCTCTGGACCTCGATATTGTCGAAAACGAAATACCGCTCTCTGATCAAATCATGCCAAGCAGCATCTACCTCCTCCACTGAATCACCTCCCGTATAATGCCGATATTCCGCCTTAGAGACGCCGGGTTCGAGGCGATACAAAGTACCATTCTCGGTAGCGCGGATTGGGGAAACAAATCGTCTCTCTTCCAACCGAATGTGAGGTTTCGCATCATCAAAATCGGTCCCAAATCCGGTTTCGTATGAGTTGGGTAAACAAGAACGAGACCCCCATGGAAGTAGCAGCAACTGGAGGATGCAGACAACGATCAAAGAAAATGTCGCGTATCTCCACCGGCGAGGAGGAGTCGATGAGGTAAAGGGCTTCGTATGATTGGGAAGACTATCTTGTCGTTCTGGACGGCCAAGCTCATATTCGCCGCTCATAACCATTATATTTCTTCCGCAGTCGGAGAAGGGTCTACTTAATCATGCCGTTGAATTGTATTCTGAGAGACTGTGACTGAAAGGGGGGGGGGGGGCCCTTGGCGGACTTGTTACCGAGATCCTCAGGCAGCTTTCGGGTGTGACTTGCCGTTTGTGTATACGAGCAATGGAAGGGCCTATTGCTGATATGTCGAGCATGATCGGCAGGATGTTTCGTGCTATATGATGTGACAGCCAGCCAGAGAGAGTGTCCCACCATCAAACCATGCTTTTAAGGAATTAATTAAAAAAATAAAGATCAAAACCAGAACAAGCATGGTATTTTCTTAATAAATACTGGGATTAGGAGACCGGCCGACTAGAATTAAGATGCGAACTAATTTCGGAGCCAAAGTCTCTCCAAGCGAATGGGCCTATTGAACGCATGCATTAATTGATCAAACACATTTAAATAGACCTGATGCTCCTGGTCACCCTGTTATCCTGCGTCCAATATCGACGTCAGTCCGTGGTCTGTCATACCGATCATAAATTCATAACCACCCCCCGGATCCTTCGCCGCGTCCAAATCCAATTCATGTCTTCAAATCGACAGATCGTAGGAGTAGGCCAGGAAACATGCCAAGTCAACTCATCTTGATGAATGAGAGAGAGAAAAACAAAAAAACAACAACAAAAAAAAAACCACCAAGCTTTCACTTTCAAGTCTCCACCCCTTCTGATTTCCCACCCTCTTTCCCAACAACAACACCAATTTTTGAATCCGCTATCTGGCTATGGGGTACACCAATGTGGGATAGTCCAATGGTGGCAAAAACGCAAGCGCATTGACGTTTTGGGACACCGTTAAAGCAACAGTCTTTTGTGATAGCGGGCTGTGATCTCTGTTTAAGCCATGATGTATAAACAAAGTACAGGTGTGTTTGGCGCTGTTGGCGACCGTAGTTCTGTTAATACCACGAGGTTCAGCAAATGGAGCGTGGTTGTTTGGTATACCCTCGTACTTGTCAGCGGAACCAGCTGCAGCAGAACTCCCCAGGCCTTGCTCTCCAACCGGAGCGAGGGGGATCCGAGACAACATCTGATGCCTGGTAGATGTAGTGTTAGTATAGCCCCTGCACTCGTTGATTGGTATCAGATCCCTCACCTAGGCCAGGGTCGAGTATTATTCACACTTTTCACAGATCCTTTGTCAAGCATATGTCGGCTGTTGGCAATTAGTTAGCAAGGATAGATAGCATAACTGAACTTTCGGCCAAGGAAAAACTCACCCTCCTTCAGGAAGCGTTGTTGCCCAGGAATCGGTGGTCGATACATACGATGTAGAGATGTCGTCCTCATTTCCACGCTCTGGTTCAAACATTGGATTGCGTTGGCTATTGCTGTGGCCCCCGACACCAATTTCCGACACCCAAGGCCTTCTAGCTTGTTTGATGGACGATGCATGCTCCATGACGTGGTCGCTAGCTGTTTGATTGTGATAAGCTTGGCGGCTTTGTGGGATCTTGGGGGTCGTTTCCTCCGAACCCGACTGGACCGATTTCTGCTTTCGCTGCACCAGATCTGAAGTAGCAATAGAAAGCTCACGGAGTAGCTGGCTCATTTCATTTTGGTCGTCCTGCTTGGTTGCTTCACTTATTCTGTGATATAGGCCACGGAGATCTGATCGAGATGATCTGATCGGTGTCACCCAATTTCGATCATCGTTGTTCACTTCCTCAGCCGTGGTTCCCCCAGGTGCCAGCCTTTCGGTGGTTCCATTCATGACCTCGGGCTGTTCCGGGCGAGGCCATTTCAAGCTGTGGTGACCCGCGGAAACGTTCTCCTCACCACTAGCTCCACGGAAACCTGAAGTTTCTGTACTCTGCCATAGATGCTTGAGGTTGGATGGGTTACTGGCAGGAAAACATCGTGCGGGGGGATTTGAACCTGAATATGGAGGTTGCGCTTGACCTATATTGACTGAATTAGAGACAGCCGAGGCAGGCACAAAATGGTTCCCTGCAAGATTTCCTAGCCCATGTACATTATCCCTCGGAGTAGAAGCCTCGTGGAGTACGCCATTCTGATAACTGGGCAAGCACGTATTGGGGAATGTAGCGAGCAGTTCCAGTTGCTCGATATAAAGTCGCACTGCGTCCAGCTCTCTGACTAAGCTCTTTCGCTGTTCAACTAGTAACTGCTTGGACTGTGGGTCTATATTCCAAGTATGCAAGGCCATGTGCCTGTCAATTCGAGACAGCTGTGCCGAGAGATTATCGTGTTGTTTGCGAGCTTCTCCCAGACGAGTCCTATACGGTACCTCTTTGACTGGCGCCTGGGGGATGGAAGGCTGAATGGAAGCCTGAGTTTGACCTCCAGCGTAAGGGTGCCACTGGGGGACAGCGTATGGCTGAGGATCCAGACCAGAGGAGAGATCGTTCGAGGCAGGAACCACTTTTGTGGACATGCTCTCGTAGGTAGACAAAGTAGGGGTAACAGGGGTGGCTGGCTGGCGTAGAAGAGGAGCTGGTCCAGCAGCGTAGAGGTTTTGGGAGTGCAAAAAAGAATAGGGGTTTGGGTGATAAGCCAGTGCCTCTGGTTCTAGGTTGTATGCAGACAAGTTTGACGGCACCGGGAGGAATGGGGATGAGGGGTGTTGTTCATGTTGCACGGGCGCACCAGGGCTACCGACAAATGGGGAGCTGGGCTGCTGCAAGAATGGTCCAGGATTGACTGCAGTGGTTGGAATGATTGGCGTCATATTGAGTCTGTGGGCCTGATCAATTGTGCCTTGCATAAGTGACAGTCTAGCCAGTCCAGATAGGATTCCAGGCGGTGCGCAAGAAGGAATGGAGTTGATTCCAACTGGCTGAGCATGCGAGCCCTCTGGTTTACTTTCGCGCTCACCAAGGGAGAATGTGATAGACTGGTCATCACCATAACCAGCCTGTTTCTGGGGGAGAGAAAAGAGTTTCATTTTGGGAACAAGTGTCTGCGGCTCCATCGGAACTATTCTACCGCCAGCAGTGACACGCTGATGCTTAGGTGATGTATGATCTTTGAGGAACCGCGCAAACCCGGAGTTCGTTTGTGTAAGAGTAGGATGTGCAGAGCCTTGTGGAGAGCGATAAGGGTAACTCAGCTGAGGTTCCAAGCTTGAAGTATTCTCAGTCTCATGGGAGAAGCTGGACGCCTTTCTGAGCCGATGAGCTCTTCGTTCTGACAAAATGCCCGTACCTAGTCGGTGTTGGCGAAGTAAATGATCTAAATACCAGTGATAGTTAGTCATACGTAGACGATCGTGGACGAACGAAGGGAGGAAGCCTTACTATCCACGGCTTGATTGCTGAATTTGTCAAGGTCAATGTGCGCGTTTTGACTGAGGGCCAGAAGAGTTGGGAGATCGTATTTAGACATTGTGTGGGAAAATTTCCAAGATCCGGAACCGGGGCCGGCAACGGATAGAGGCTCAAAGAGTCTGGAGTGGCTGGGTGAACAGGTGGTGGTGGGATAAGTAGGGGATAGTGTTGGTCGAAATGAAAGTCTAGCAGGATGGCGCGTCTTTGTTTCTTGTCCTCCCATGTGAGCCAAACCAAACCAGGAAGGCACACTCGGGGGGTTAATTACAACCAGTCGAGTCCTTCCCCCCAGAGGAACCTAGAACAAGGCGTCCATTCACGGGTCTTGGTACATCAGTAAGTGAAATGCAAAACGCCCGCGGTAGAATATCGAATAGGAAAAGATCTCATAAATATTATGTGTAGTTGTCGTACATAGCACGAAATTGTTTAAACGTGCTCCCGTGGTTCGGCTGGTGGTGGAACGCCATGTGTCCACTCGTCCTGGATTTGGTCATTAAAGGGAGACCCAACCGCCTCAACTCCATGTCGATTACTTCCTCTCATCTCCCAGCTGCCGACACGCTCATGACCTCTCCCCACTGCCTCACCCTCGTTGGTGTCTGCCTCTTTGGCATCTGCCCACGTTGGGTCTCTGAATGTGACATCAGAATCGCTCGCCATTTTGCTGTTTCCTTTGAAACCCCCGAGACTTGCCTTGCGAATGCGGTTCATTCGCATCCCGCACAAGAGAAACCCGGCAATAGCGACGACAGCAACCGTTAAAAGAGTCACCACCGCTCCAATGACACCAGCAACCGCAGGACGCAGCCCATTCCGTTCCATAGCCTTGGTATGAGATGTGTCGGACGTGTTTGAGCAGAATGGAGCCTTTGAGTTGCATATAAAGCACCATTCCTCGGTGTTCATGGCAATATTTTCCATCTCGGACCGAAACTCGGTATAAGGCATGGCTATTTTGCTTGGGCTCAGCCCAAAGAGAGGGAGAGTATATGCGGCCTCCGTGTCATTCTGCAAGATGAATCGAACGAATAACTGAGATGGGTCGGGATACGTGGGATTGGCTGAACTCTCGAAGCTGTATAGCTCAAAGATGATAGAGGCCCCCAGAGCGGGACGCCCGTCAAAATAGGAACGCTGGGGTGGTGTCAATTGCATAAGAGATGCCAGCGCGACAGCTGGTTCAACACTGCCGAAAGCCAGCGTCATGATCCCATTGGTACCACGGCCTTCAATATTGTTGTCGAATGAGCTCAGGACAAGAGCAGCCAGAGTATGACCCGCGACGGTGCGAACATCACCACTCCCAATGGCCCCCGTTGATGATGTATTACCGCTAGTAGCGAATACATATTTGTCTCCCAGTGAGCGTGCAAGATCTATATCTCCCTGATTGATATGGTTTAACAATGTCTCATTATGCACAGATTGATATTCTAGAAACTCGGAAATATAGTATGCGTTCGCATAGTTCGCTCCCGAACGGTCAAAAGCGCCGGACAAAGCTTGATCATACATTAGCTGATAGAAAGCTTCGGTTTCTTGATTAAGTCGTTCGACCTCGGCACTGGATTGATACTCTGTATCCGCAGCTTGATGCATAGAGCACTGGGCTTGGCCGTTGATAGCAGTTGACTGAGGGTCACCTGGCCCAAGGGTAAGAATTCGAGGGTATTGATATCCGTTGAGCGGGCCAGAGGCTATGGAGCCATTCGACAGCTGAAAGGAAGTATCGAAATTATAAGTCGCGTTGAATGTATCATCGAGAGGGGGATACAACCCCTGCATGAAAGCTTGCGCAGACGCAACAACCGCGGGATCCGTGGTAGACAAAATATTGATCTCTTCAGGATCCAGTCGGTACGGGGAAATACTCTCGATCCTGGTGTTTATACCGGTATCTTCTCCATGGAGTGCAACGTATTCGTTCCGGAATGAAGAGCCAGCAGCAAATAGCTGGTTAGCTCCATATGGAGTCAGTGCTCGAAACGGAGAGACAGAGGAAGGGATGCTGTCTCCATAGATGGTGTATGCGAACACACCCCAAACTTGCTCTTCTAGATCTTGCGCAGACGCTAGAGAGGCAGACAGGGTCATTCCCAGTGCAACGCAGACAGGACGGGGGATCAACATGGTGTGGAGAGCTCTCTTGCCTTCGGTCTGAGCTTCGAGCAATTCAATATTCTGACTTTGTATCACAAGGATATTGGCTGGAAGGAAGGAGTAAGAAGGAGTAAAGCTCGTTCCACCAGGTGTCTATGATTCGAGAAGGAAGAATCACCAGCATAAGAACCATTGGAAGCCAGGGGGAGCAAGACCAGGTTCGAGGCGTCAAATATCTGTGTCTTGCAACATTTTGCGCCAGAGTCAATGTGACGACATAAACCACAAAACTCTTCTACCAGGGGAATCAAATTCCAGAATGGTGCTTAACCTTGGTTGATAGAAACCTTCTGAGTGGTAAGCTGGCACCGTGCCTAGAACAACTGGCAGGCTAAGGGCACCTGTCATATTTGGCTTCCTTCATAGTTGGGTAAATATCCGTACCAGAACGGATTTGTGAACCCTGTCACGCTGTCAACCAGGCGACTGAGGTTACTTTGGAGCTGCTACTTCAGCTTCCTTATCCCTGGACAATACCACATAGTGAGTGACATTGGAAGGGGAACACTCTGTAAGTGTAAACTCCGTAGAGTGGTAGGAAAGGAATGTAGCGCGTCAATCTGTTGCAATATAGATGTGCCATCAGGAAATTATACGCGGAATCGGGTGTCTATGACGTGTTGACTATGGAGTAGCATCTGAGCACAAAGAGAGGATGGTGTAGATAATGTGCCTGAGAAGGAACAGGATCAACCACCAACCTCAGGATGTATTTCTTGATGAATACTCACAGTAAGAAGATGATAACTCGCAAATTGAACTAGGAAATGGATAGAAGACATCGTAACAGAAGTTAGTGAACTACGGATTGACTGACAACGATTCTATCAATGTCTTGCACACCGCCTTGAGTGGTCCGTGCAGCTGGGTTTACCTGACCGCCTACTGTATTTAAAATGTAAGAGAGAGCTCATTCAGCAAAGAGCAATAATAAGAACCATTATTAATTATCAAGTGGTGTTTTGTTATTGCCCTGTGCCAAAAAGAAGACAAATGTTTGGAGAGCTGTTTGGCTATATGGACAATGCTCGAGAGATCATCATTGGTTGCAGGGAGCCGCCCCCGAGGTTCCAAAGGTAGGAGGTAGGTAGGCTGGTCTAGTAATAATACCGGTGTTCCATATGGAGATAATGCGGTGAAGATCTCCCCAGTACCTGGCTCTAATAATAATAGACATAATAGTATGCTAGAATTGTAGGAGGGAAACAATAACATTTATAACCTTAGAGAGGAGGATATAGGTGGTGAGGAAAAGAGAAAAGATGAAGTAATTACTTTTAACAACTCTCATAAGTTTGACTTAATCTATCAGTCGTAAAAAAAAGCCTGGGCTCTGTAATTTATAAAAACAAAATATATTGAAATTTAACCGGACCGGCTCAGATCCACGGCCTCCCACTAAATCCACGAGAGATAAGCCGCCTTTGATTGGGGTCAGAATCACAAGTATGACTAATTGTCGTGGGAAGCGTATGTGGAAATAATGACTGGTGCTGTTGCAATTGGTAATTCAGCCTCAGGACGGTAACCAGAGTTTTGTCCACAGCGCCGATTCTGTCCACCACCTGATCCCATCCCAAGCCCTACACCTGCGCCCTACCCCTAAGCCCTCATTTCTACTCTTGGAAGTTATCGCAATACTGACTCCAAAGTACCTCCTGATGGTGAACCCTCAAGACCCTGGCTCAGCCGTCGACGGCCAGCCTTTACAGCTTCCTGTATCCCCCAAACCTAAGCAAGAGGATAATGGTGAGTTTTTTCCTGGCCATCGTGTCAAGTTTTGTTTCTCGCCCCATTTCACCGATCATACTCGGTCGATTTGCTGGCCTTCCTAGGCCTGCCGCCTGTTTCGGTGTCTTCTCAGAGACCCAAGTATCTTTTTATTCACTTTCGCACAAGATACTTTTCGCTAATGTATTATTGTTGTAGTGTCCCCCAAACTTTCACACCCTCTCGAGGAGGAGGAGGGTTCCCTCTCCCCTCGAGCTTCCAAGAAGCGCCGACTAGATTCTGAACCACGAGATCTGTCCGCACCACCTCAACCACCACCACCTCAACCACAACCCCTAGAACAACGACAACAAGAACAAGAACTATTACCAGCACAATCTCCCCTGGGAGTCCAGGCCCCCGGAAACCAGATTGAGGAAGAATTGGCGTCGGCCCTGGGACCCAGGGTCGTGGACTCTGTGGAGCGCCAGGACAACAGCCAGCCCCAAATCGAAAGCTCAACGGGAAGCGTTGTAGCAACGGACACGAATCCAGATCTCAATCATGATATGGCCACTGTGATCTCAGACATCATGAATCACGCCGAACGAGTGGAGGAACAATGTGCCATGGACCAACAGCAAGTAGTGGAGGAGGAGTCACCTCAGGCCGCGCCCAAGAGCATGGTCTTTGTCAAAGCAAACTCACATCTGAAGGCCCAGAGTCTTCCGATCCTCGATAATTTGGTAAGGAAATTGTGACAATTAATTCCTCACTCAATTAACGAACCTGCTTTCTAACACGTCTGGCCCAGTCCACTCAAATTCTATCACTCCTGGCCAAGTCAACCTACCAGGATATCACCTCCTTTGTCGCCGAGCCCGACTCTGAGAATGGACAAGCTTATGCAACTATGCGGTCGCTATTTGACCATACTAAAAAAGTGTATTCGACCAAGAAGTCCTTCCTCTCCGCGACTGAATTGGAGCTCACTGAGCCCACCCAAATCGACATCATTCGCAAGGCCAATCTCGCCTCGTTTGTGTCCAGCATTTTCGGAACCCAAGAAATTGGGTTTTCCGAATTAAATGATAATTTCCTCGATGTGTTTGTTCCCGAAGGCGGTCGTCTACTCAAGGTCCAGGGCGCGTTATTTCTCGAATTAAAGACCCAAGCCTTCATCGCTTCGATGAACAACACTGAACGATCTCGGACTGAGTTGCTCTATGACCTGTTCCCCGATGATATGGAGCAACAGCTGCTCGATCGGCGCCCTGGAACTCGCCAGCTTGCCCCCAGCGAAAGTGATTTTGTGAAACGGGCTGGGTCCCGTCGTGATATTCTTTTGGGCGAAATCAACAATGAAGATGCGATGAAGGCCTTGCCAGACAAGTACCACTGGGAAGATTTCCTTCGGGACCTCAGCTCCTATATCACGAAGAACTTTGATATGATCAATAGCCAACAGGTACCTGGCCTCTCTCTGTCCCTCTTGTATACGTGAACTCAGCGCTAATATTAGTAGACGAAGAAGATTGTCACTAAGGGTCGACAGCCATCCTCATCCAGTGGCGATGCGCAGGAGCCTTCTGGCGCACCACTCCAAGGCCAGTTTCCTGTTACCTCGCAGACACCGGATGTCCCTGTCGATCGAAACATGCACGGGGATCTCGTCGCCCGCGCGGCTCGCGCGGCTCAGATTGCATTGCAGGGTCATGGGCTCCGGCGTTCCCAACAGCAGTCTCAACAACAACAACAACAACCAGCAGTCCAGCCTACCCAGCCAACCCAGCAAATGCAACAGCCTCCACAACACCAGCACCACATTCAACAGCCTCAACCACAGCCGCCGCAACAGATGGCCCAGCACACGGCGCAAGGCCAAGTCCCCCATGGCTATTCCCCCGCACAGCCACCTGCCCAACTTTCTCAGCTTCCTCAGCAACCTCCACCTCAACAACCTCAGCAACCATATCAGCCCAGCCCCACGCCGCCAGGGTATCCGCCACATCCCCCACCCCTTACTTTCCAACAAAGCCCCATGCAAGCAAACTTTCAACAGTATAATCATGCTCCGCCAATGCCTATTCCCGGAAGACCGAACTCCGCGGCAGCCAATCACGGCTATATGCCCGGTATTCCTCACTATTCTCAGTCCCAGCCCACTCAGGTCCTCTATGAGCGCGCTCGTATGGCTGCGTCTGCAAAATCTTCCCCCAGCAGCCGTAAGGCCGGCTTGCCAAGCCAGCGCCGGCCATGGACCACAGAGGAGGAGAATGCCCTGATGGCTGGACTGGATCGAGTAAAGGGCCCACATTGGAGCCAGATTCTCGCCATGTTTGGCCCTGGAGGTACAATCAGCGAGGCATTGAAGGATCGCAACCAGGTTCAGCTGAAAGATAAGGCCCGTAATCTGAAGCTTTTTTTCCTCAAGAGCGGAATTGAGGTCCCCTACTATCTCAAGTTTGTTACGGGTGAGCTCAAGACCCGAGCACCCGCTCAGGCGGCTAAACGCGAAGCTCGGGAGCGTCAGAAGAAACAGGGCGAAGAGGACAAGGCCCATGTCGAAGGTATCAAGGGTATGATGGCCCTCGCGGGGGCCCATTCTCAGCAGGTGGCGCTAGGACATGGCCATGAAGCCATGTCTGCCTCTCCAAGCCTGCCCCCTGACACTAGTAGTCATGCATCGTTTGATCAAACGGCGGAGCAGAATCTGATGCAGACGCTTGGCCAGGAAGTACATGGAGATCAGTTCGGACAGCATCAGCACCAACAGCAACATCACCATGATCCCAACATGCACATGGGGCAGTAAAGTTGCTATTCTAATGTACCCTCTTTGATTTCCTTTATCTCTCTTTCCCCTCCCCTTTTCAGCTCTCATGAAAAGCTTTTGTTTGTATTATCCTCGAGGGGCTATTGTAATACCACTTTCTCCACCAAGTTGACTGGATTTACCATTTTACCATCATATTCTGTTGTTATGGATTGATTACCTGTCAAAGAGTTTGTATGATAAATCTATATACGTCGCTACTTTCTCGATAGCCAAATGTGACCCATGTAATTTAAATTCAATTTTTATTTTTATTTTCCATTATCTTCTATTATTTTCCAAATTTTTTTTTTCCATCGGGGGGGGGGGATTTATCTTATTGAAACACTGTAAGTAAACTGTGGTGTTGAATCATCGGGCCGAAGCCGGCCAGATTCTCCGCTCTCAGTCACTCCAACTCCAACCTCCCAACTTCATCCAGAAAACCATATAAAATACCTCTTCACATTGATCACGTTGTGTTTGTGTGTTTGTGTCTTCTTCCACTGAGTTCTTTATATATATTCCTCTTGTCATTGTTGTTGTTTTGCTTTTATTATCCATTGTTTCATCTTTTCCCACCCTTCATTGTTCTCAACCTTCATTGACGCAAGAAAACCACCACCATGGCCGATTCGTCGTCATCGCTTCCTGTGCCACCCCCCTCATCGCAACCTGCATCGCAGTCCGGCTCACAAGGGCCCCCAGCCCCAACCTCCACAGATGCCCCCATCGCTCCTAAAAAAGAACCCGACACCAACGATTCCGGCGGCCTAGACACCTCCATCGCACAAGAAACCGATGTGAACGGAGACAACGCCAACACATCCACCAACATGCCTACAAAAGGCAACTCTAACGAAGCGGAAGACCCTGACGCGCCCATGAATCCCGTGTCGGTCGATGCGCTGGCCGCCGCCTCGTCGCCCTCAAAGAAGGAGACCAGCCTGCGCGAGTTCCTTGGAAAGATGGATGAGTATGCACCGATCGTGAGTGTCTCCTCTCACCCTCGCCTCAGCTAGTTGTCGCTTCATCCAACTCCAGCACCGCAGAAATTATTTGCACGCTTATAATCTATGTGTATATTTATACTAACGATGACCCAAAAAAAAAAAAGATCCCTGATGCCGTCACAGCCCACTACCTTACTCTCGCCGGGCTTCCACCACCAGGCAACGGCCCTAACCAGACCCCGCCACACCTTGCGCGTCTCCTCGCCCTTGCAACCCAGAAATTCATCGCCGATATCGCCGCAGACTCGTATCAGTATGCGCGGATCCGCGCCTCGAACAGCTCGTCCGCTAGTAATCCCATGGGGAGTCTGAATGCTGCATCGGGTCTTAACATGCCGGCTGGTGCTGCAGGTGCCGGAGGAGCAGGAGCCGCGGCGGGGGCTTCAGGCGACGCCGGAAAGGGCAAGGCGAACACGCACTTGGGGATTCAGCGAGCTGGGTTTGGAGGTGGAGGGTCTGGAGGATCTGGACAGGGCCGCACCGTGCTTACAATGGAGGATCTGGGAATGGCGGCATCAGAGTATGGAGTCAGTGTGAAGAGGGGGGAATTCTATCGGTAAAGCGGGTTTTTTATCCATAATTCTGTCTTTCCTGGGGTGGATGATGATGATGATGACGATGACTTCGGAGGGGGGGCGGCAGGTTTTCGCTTTGTTACTGGCGTAAAAAGGGCTGAGCACACGATATCCTTCGCGGCATTGGGCTGCGAACATGATTGATTGAGTGGGTTTGAATCTACCGGCGTTTGGGAGGATAATACGCGTACACACATAATCAGACGCAACTTCTGCTCTTTTCTTCTTTTTTATTCTGCTGCTGTTACTTGATGATTCTACAAACTGGTTGTTGGGCCTCTCGCAGATAGAAGCAAACTTAGTGACAAAAATAGATCATGAACGATGGACTGATTTTACCCGACTCCATATAGAGCTAATTTTACATATGCCGTAGATAGATATACACACCAAAAGAGAAATAGTTGAAAAAAGAAAAAAAACGCCAACGGTGATATAGCAATGCAAATCGGACTAAAACCAGCAGACTGAATTCATAGCCTGCGTCACATCCCATCTGCAACCAAGACTGACAGGGGAATATGTGTTTTGTCCAAGTTCCAACACAACACAACAAGCAAAAAAGACAACAAGCCACATCATCTATTTGTTCTTCGACTGCTTATACGTGAATCGCTTGCGAGTCCTAGGCGTACCGTTAGCAAAGACCGTCCGCTTAGCCAAACAAAAAGGGCCCTCCCCACTACCAAACACCGAGACCGATATCACCTGAAGAGGCGAAAGGGGGGGATACATACGGGACATATTCGCCCAGCTTGCGACCGACCATTTCTTCCGAAATCAACACATCCTGGTAGCTTTTGCCATTGTGAACGGAGAACCGCAGGCCGACAAAGTTGGGGAGAATGGTTGCGCCGCGTTTCTGGGTTTTGATCGGGGGTGTACCGGGGGGAGGAGGAAGCTTGCGAGGCAAAGGAAGACTGTAATTCGAATTCGGGTGATTAGCTGCGAATAGCTCTATCCAGTTTGTAGGTATGGCGAGGGAATCTATTTGTATTGGGGGGAACGGAATCGCTGCACGTACGGGACGATGTTGGGGCCTGTTTTGAAACGTGGGTTAGCCAATGCGCTTCATACCAGACGGGTTATTAATGGGCAATGGAGTAGACTGACCTTTCCAGACGGATCGTCCCAGGAGGGCTCGAGTGGGAAACATGATGGTGGTTGTGGATGAAGCGGAGTTGGGCCTGTTGCGATGCGCTGCGGACTTTCGATATATGGAAAATGTTCAGAGTGTCGGATCGCTGAGTCAGCGAGATAGTAATGCACACAATTAGCCAGCCATGTACACTATGTCAACAGGTATACAACACACTCTCTAGAGCCAAAGGATATGGGTAAGGTAAAGATAGACTATTCTTATTGTTTCTGCAGCAGATAATACTAAATACAGCGTCGAAGCAGATTTTAGAAAATCGATATCGTCGTGTTCATCGTAATCGTCTTGTCTTGTTGTAACCAAAGCCGCCTGCGGCTAAGATGGAAAATGTTGAATACAAATAGCTGATAGAGTTACTCTGCTGCCAGCTCACTAAACATCTTTACCAAATTCCGAACTCCGGCGAGAGAATTTTCATCCGGCCCTTCTCCGGGGGTCCAGTTGGCATGCGCAAAGTCAATTAAACGAAGGTCGAGCACCTTGGGAGGATCTTCCTCATCCTCCTCCTCCTCCAACTGCTCAAGTTGCGCTTGGGCAGTCTCCGGATCAATCGTGATGTTGATGGCTTGCTGTGGTGCACCATTTTGGTCAACCGGGAAATCAACTACCTGGAATGTCCCGTCCGATTGGAGTTGGAGGTCGAAGTCCTCGTCTTCGTCCTCGTCCTCGTCCGCTTCGAGGGCTGCTTTCTTGGGGTTCTTTTCTTCCTGCAAGGCACGTTCCATTGCCTCCGGATCGCCTTCATACACGATCAAAACACTCGCCGAGTACATGCGACTTTCCTCAGACTGAAGCACGTGCTGCACGGTGTTCAATTCATCGGCTAATCTCTGCGCAACGATCTTCGAGCGATCGATGGAACCCGCCTTTGCGCCCGCGAGGAAAACCTCAAACCCTTCCTTGACATTCTCGGCATGGAATGACCGGCCATACCACTTGTCATAGCGCTTGTAGCCATCCTTCTCAATGACCTCGCCTCGTGCGCCCTCGGCGCCCTCATATTTGGTCGCATAGGGGTCGGTCTTGCTGCCTTCATCCGTCTCCCCATTAACGCCAGTCCAGACCTTCATACCTGCAATGCGGAAGCCCATGCTGGAGCTTGTGGTCTCCTTCGAGACAGCGTCGAGTTTTGAACGTTTCGTCAACGGCGCATCGTCGGCCCACAGTCTCGCGCCGAGCTTCACATCCAACACATTCGGTCTCTTAAACCCAGACGCCACATTTTCCAGCACAATCGAGATCCCGGTGTCTAGTTTCTTGCCTCCAGACGGGACCCAGGATTCATCCTTTGCAGCATTCGGCGGCGGCGAAGTGGGGGCCGGTGTCTCGGACGTAGACGAGCTTATCGACGGGGGTAGCACAGTTGCGCCTTGCTGCGAGGCGGCAGCAACGATCGATTGCTGCTGGTCACCAGAAGATAAGGTTCCGATGAAGGTGGGCATAAACTCTCTGAAGGCGGGGTGCTGGGTGCTGGATTCGTAGAAGGCGACCTCTTGCGCGGTGCAAGGCTTTGCAATAAAGGAGCCGGAGAGCGAGCAGTGGATTCCCTCGCTAGAAACGGGCGTTAACGGTGAGTAAGTTATGTTATGGAACTTGTTTAATGGTCTCGTGACGGGAAGGGGATCCGCAGTGGAATGTGCGATCGGGGGAAAAGGGAGCATTTGAGGACAAGATTAATTAATTCAAACTTACTGGCCAGCTGCGGCATGATCGAAGGCGACAAAACTGTCGGTGTCCAGTTTGGGTGTCTTGACGCTGTCGGACCTGGAGGAGGAGGGCATTTTGATCTCGGTAATAACTCAACAATGATAACAATAATAACAACAAGGCGAATACAAGATCAAAAACAGGCTAAGACAGTAGTCCACAAGTCAACAAACCAATACAAGAGCACGAACAGCAATAGAGAAGAAGGAATAATGGTAGGGCTGCAGATGCAATGCTAAATTGAAACCAGATGGGATATCACAGGAAGAGACAGTATGGAGACGGCGGGAAAGGCCTCGGTTGTGCGTGGCTTTTGGCTCCAAAGCCGTGGTCTTTCTGCTCTTGGTCGCCTTGCTGCCTAAGGACCCCAAGTCTTGTTTTGTCTTAGCGTGGTCTATACACCTTTATCACAACACACATTTGAAATCATGTACCACTCAGTATATTCAGACTACCTAAGTTATTTACCCTGCATTCATTCAATACAATAGTACGCTATTAATTATCTCACCACCACACGTACCCCCTTACTGTCAGTCTTCGGAAATGGCAGAAACAGGTCATGGATGATACGAACATCTTCAACAGTCGTTTCAAAAAGCTCCAGATCAACCGTGCGGAAGATCTTGGGGATGACCAAAAACATCTCCGTGCGGGCCAAATTCATCCCTACGCACTGCCGAGAGCCCTTGGAGAAGGAGACCATGTACTTCTCAAGATACTTTCGCTCCTCGGGGTCTAACCACCGTTCTGGGGTGAAGGTATAAGAGTCCGGGAAGATCTTCTCGTTGTGGTGCATGAACAAGGACGTCATTCCAACTGGTGTGTTTGGTGGAATGGTCCACTCTTTGTACTTGAGGGCGTGGTAAGGTGCACTTCGTTGAAGGCGAGTACTCAGGCCATATGACAGCCGCAGCCCCTCAAGAATAACGCCATTCTATCAATAAATCGGTGAGCAATAAACCATGACTCATTCAGTCCAGGGAGAATGCGAAGAACGAACCAAGTATGGCATCTGTTCAAACTGAACCAAAGTAGCGGACTGCTTCGGGTCCAGCGCAGCCAATTCCTGCTTCAGTTTTCTCTGTTTCTCGGGGTTATTAAGTAGGTAGAAGGTGATAAACGCCAACGCCTTCGCCGTGGTCTCCGCCCCAGCTCCGATGACGACCTGCATTTCCTGCGCCAACCGCTTGTGACTCTTATATATACCCGGAAGCTTGCTGCTCAGAATGTCATGAAACAGGGTGGGCTGCATGACTCCATCTAAAACCTTCTCCTGGATCTGCTCTGCCTCATTACTCTCCAGGATATCGCGAATGCGTCGATCGCACCGCCGCTGGTGCTCCAGGAAGAGATTCATGCCGGGGTTCAACGCAGTCACAATCATCGGCGGCAACGACATAAAGATCGGAAACATCCAGGGAAAGTGTTTGAAGATGACTCCCGATTTCGCGATGCCGGAGATGGTGTCACTCCACATGGGCACGAAATCCGGCGCATCGAGGTACAGATGCCCGGGACCCATGGTGTACTCGGTCACCACGTCGGTCGCAAAAGCCGTATACGCATACTGGATGTTGATCGAGGCTCCTGTTCCCTTCCATTCCCTGAGGCGCTGGCAGAGCTTGTCGACCAAGGCTTGGATGGTAGGCTCCAGGCGCCGGACCCTTGCCATGGAAAAGAACGGGTTCATATGCGATCGCAGAATCTTGTGTTGCTCATGCTCGACGGCTGAGAAGACCGATAAGGGGGTCCCGAACTGGGTCGTGTAGAATTCGTATTTATTGCGTGGTGTGCCACGAGAATACAACACTTCATAGTACTCAGAGTCGTCGATGTGCAGCTCGTATGGGCTGATGCGCACGATGGGCCCTGGTAACTCCGGCTTTAGTAAAAGAGACACAGGTGTTCATCCCTAAGAAGTATGCTAGACCTACCGTATTTTTTATGCATTTCTGCGATTCTAAAAGTATACTTCCCATATTTGATGGCATCATAGTAGAACTCATACCACAAGGTCAGAGCAGCCAGTCTCGGACCAGGGAACTTGGCAATGGGACATAGCCAAAGCCTATACACTGTAAGGTATATGAGGTATAATAATAGCAGCCCCAGCATTTGAAGTATCCAAGCGACCGATTCCATGGCTTCGAACTGTTATCGACAGATAGTCGATGGTGCTTATTCCGCAGTGCAAAGGGGATTGATTGGATTTAAATACTACTGCCTATGCTATCGACAAGGAAAGGATCAGACAACTGTCGTCGATAGCGGATTAATTAACAGCTTCCCCGAATTTAGTTTCCTGCCAATGGTCTTGTCATGGCGATCTATTCCCCAATAGTGCTGGAGGTGGTGTGTTCATTGAGGGAATTTAATTCCATGTGGTTAGTGGATGATTTAGTTTAGTTAGTTGGAGGATTCGAAAGTACTACCAGATTGGGAGGGAATGGAAGTGATTATTATATAGATGGGGTGAATTCATACTAGATCAATATAATATGGATGAAAGCTAACATAGGATAAAAAATAGGGTGGGAAATAAACAATATCATGATTCACTGTAGTTCATTCATCTCATTCCAGACTTTCTCCATGGACATAAATGTCTTTTTCATAGGATTGAAGGTCGTTGCAGCACCACAGCAAACAGAAATATCCGCCAACACAACAATCGCTTCACCTATTTTTTCTCGATTTCTCTTCTTCTTCAACTTCTGATTCTTCCACCCTTGCTTAATTTGGTAAAGACCATCTCAACACAACTATGGATACTATCAACCCTCCCTCCGGACTCCCAGTTCAAAAGAAAAAGAAGAGAAGAAACAAACCGAAAAGTAAGAGAGGAAGGGTAAGACTTGTCCGCTAACATAACCTCACAAATTCTTACTCATTATTACTAGAACAAGCCTACTGGATTTGAGGAATTCTACGTTGACACCCCCATGACCCCCGACGAGCACCAGGAAGAAACGACCTTATACGATGTGAGGCGTCCTATCACGCAGTAAGTCCAATTCAACCCCAGAATCTAGCCTCTCCTAACACTAGTAGTCGGGTTGAAGATGCCCTCCTCCGTTTCCAGAAAGTTCGACGCTTCGAATCCGAAAGATGGGACATCTTTCTGAAATATCTGGCCTACGGAGGCATCGATATTGGTCCCCATATGTTCGCCGGTGTGGACGGCCACGATCTCAAAAACATGGATACGGAACAGATCATGATGGCTCGGACCCAAACCACTATCAGACCAGCCACCAGTGGCCTTCCCGTCGACTTCAACAAGGTAGTGAAAGGATACCTCACCTCTTTCTTCCCCTACTATTTCGTCATCGAGAGTGAGGAAACCGTGAAGCTAGCGACGGTCACCATTCGAAGCTTCCTATCCTACCTCCTCTATCATGATGTGTGCCCAGAATACAAAGACAACGTTGAAGAAGGGCGAAAGTCCTGCGATACCGCTGCGGAAGAGCTGTGGAAGAATCAACTCTTGACCGTGAACGGGCCCGGTGATTTCAATGCTGCGTGTTCGACCCTCTTCGGCGGCTTTTTGCATGATACCTACACCCAGGATAACCAATGGGGCAACACTTTGAATCTCATCACCCGGGATGTTGCTCACAAAGTCGTGAAATTCGGCCTCGCCGCGGCAGGTTCCAATGAACAAGTCATTCAATTCCACAAGCTAGCGGGCAATGGCTCCTGTTCTGCAAAGCGTGTGGATGCCATTCATGGGTTCGAGGTTACGGCTGTCTCACGTTCTGGCTCTGCGGTCTCTGCATTCTACCAGAAGCACGCTCCGGGTTTGAATCCCGTGGGAAAGCTGTATGGTAAGGCTTACTGTGACCCGGGCAAGTCGGCATTCGACCTCCCCTCGGATGACCACGCAAAATGGGAGGAGGGGAGTGTGCAGCAATTTGAGTTCTTCGTCGAGGAATCCTTGCTCCAGGTGTGTTATCCTGGTATGAAGGTTATTGCTCCGGTGTGGGAGCTGGGTTGTGGAGTTCACTTCTTTGAAGATGTCCAGACTGTCTACTGCTCTCTTTATACCCCGCTTCCGAACGATCTTTTGCTGGGATGGCAGAAACCACGAGGCGTAGTGGTGAAAAAAATACCCGATGATCAAGCTTCGACTGATGATGAGGGGAGCGAAGAAAAGGGGACATGCGAGTAATTTCATCTTTTTCCTACTTCTTTTTTCTCCTTGACAGTTTTCGGGAATTTCAATCATGCTATTATGAAAGGATGGATCAATCTGTAGGCCAGAAATGGTGTCCATGGCGTCCCTAGTGTCCATATTTAAGGCCTATTTTCAGTTTGACACAATCCCTACATTAATTTTCTCCAGCTTTGTTGATGTTTAATTCGTTATTACTCATTATATTACACGTAGAAACATAACCTAAGCCTTCAGAAGGAGCTTTCCGGTACTCTTTCTACCTTCCAGATCGGTATGGGCCTGGGCAACCTGGTCCAAAGGATAGATCTGATGAATCTTGACCTTCAGCTGACCGGACTTGAGCAAGGTGAATAGCTCATTAACGTAGAATTCAAACTCCTCACGAGTCTCAATATATCCGAACAGGGTGGGGCGAGCGACCTTGACACACTTGGGAGACAATTTACTACTCCAGTTAGCCCAAGAGAAACAAAAAAATGGGGGGGAAAACAAAAAGATACTCACTTCAAAGGCAAAGGAGGAACCGGACCACTGGCATTACCAAACCAGACAATAGTTCCCTTCCTCTTGACAGCCTCCAAGCTTCCCTCCCAGGTATCCTTTCCAACGGAGTCATAGACGACATCCACGCCGCGACCCCCGGTAATTTCCTTCACCTTCTTGACCCAGTCCTTCTCCTCCTCACTGCGATAGTCAATGACATGGTCAGCCCCCAGACTCTTCACCAGCGCGACCTTCTCCGGCCCACCCGCCGTGCCAATAACATGGGCGCCGATCGACTTCAGAATCTGGGTCATCAGGAAACCAGCGCCACCAGCGGCGGCATGCAGCAGAACCCAGTCGCCCTTCTGGACGGCGTACGTTTCCTTGGCGAGGGTGAGCACAGTCAGCCCCGACAGGAAAGACCCCATGACATCCTCGTCGGAGATGCCCTCGGGGATCTTGACGGTCTTGCCGGCTGGCACGGCGGTGTATTCGGCATACCCGCCGGTTGCGAGCCAGGCGACACGGTCCCCGACCTGGAAGTTGTGGGGGTTAGGGCCAGGGCCGACAGCAGCGACAGTGCCGGCGGCTTCGCGACCGAGGATTTCGGGCTTGGGGGAGGGGTAGAGCCCCGTGCGGAAGTAGGTGTCGATGTAGTTGATGCCGCAGATGCGGTTCTTGATGAGCAATTGGCCCTCGGTGGGGGTGGGGATGGGGTGGTTGGGTTGGACTTGGAGGACTTCGGGGCCGCCGAGCTTCTCGACGACGATGGCCTTCATGGATGATGGGGTGGACATGGTGCGATATTGGGGTTGGTGTTGGTGGGTGAGGGGAGTGAAAGGGCGGAGTTGGGTGCGGATGGCGGAGAGTCGTGAGATGGAGTTGGTGGCGGAGGAACGTAGTAGAATCGACGGGGGGACAAGGCGGGAGACAGACATTTTTATAGGCGCTCAGTTTGGGAGTGAATGGGCATGGAGTAGCATTTAAGAGAACCGGATGGGGATTCGGTGGTGTTGGATTTGTCATCGCGATGAGGTTATTTTTTTATTTTTTTATTTTTTTTTATTCTTTCTCATTTTTTCCCCGCACTTTTCCGCCTTTCTTAGATTTAAGTGTTTTAAATGATGCTTAGATAAATTCTATCCTGCCGGGTATTTTCCGCAGACACATACAAGCCATAGCTGTAGTTCTCTCTTTAATCATGCCATCCATGAACGACAGTATTCTATAGGAATGATTCAAAATAATGTCATGCCTCTACACAGCTACCCTTTCCTCGGGATGACGCCATCGGATTCACTTCCGAGCCCGTCGGATGTCGTCCGGCTATCTCCGACGGATGGACTCCGAGTTATAGAGATTATTATAAATGAAGTATATATATCTAATTTCATGAATATATATTGATGGGAGAATCCCAGAAGATAATACAGGAGAGTCATACATACAAGTAGACGCTCCTACAATATGTCGGTCTATACATATCTATCCACCTATATAACTCCACATTCCGGACCTAAACGACAATGTAGGATACCGACTTTCATGCTGACACACTGCACAACGCTACCCACAAGCCCATTAAAGGGCTGTGAGTAATGTCTCAACATGCTGTTTTGGTATCCCTTTGCTTTGGGTATTTAGAGGCAAACAGCTTTTACGACGCTCGAACATGATGATTGGCATGGACGGACTTGTCGTTGCTGGGGTAAAATACCCGTACGAGGGATGTCCTGAGACATCCATGGAAGAATATATATATATATATATATAGATATAGATGTTATCTTCTAATCTTGGAAGGTCCTGTTTGCATGAAAACACACCCTTCAGAATGCGAAGTGATCACCCATGGTTGAGAAAGGAGCAAAAAGCGGGGATAAAAGTGGAGCGAATTTAAAAGGCGGGAGAAAGGATCCGTGCCCTAAACGACATCACGTGTTGGTTTCTTTTTCAATCTCCTTTTGTTTTATTCCTGCAGGGGTTGACGGTGGAATTTGTTTGCCTTCATTGAAGTTAGCAAGCAGTAGCCAAAAGACTACTAGGTGCTGATCAGGTCAAGAACCAATGTCTTTAGCATCCCTGGCAGCCGAGTGACCCAAGAACTTTCTCCAGAGATGAGAGCAGACTCTAGAAAAAGAAAGTCCTCCAGCTGTCACAGAAATGTCATTCAATAACTATCTATTATTATTCGCTATTTTTGACCCCTTTACAGCACGTGCATACCGCCCACTAGTCGCTGAAAAGAAGATATTACCCGCAATTGCAGCGACCAGTCCTCGCGCAAATACAAGTTGCGAAGGATTCGGCTTAGTCTCGACAAGACGCTTGTATTCCTGGCCGATGGATTGTTCCATATCCCTGATAGCGTATCGTAGGATAGCTTTAGCAGAGGGAACCGAAACACACATTAAGTCCTGAACCACACGTACGGCATTGAACAATGGTTTCCCATTTGTCTGCTCCGCGACGGCCTCTTTCGCGTAAGAGTAGAGATCATTGGTGAGTAGGAAGTGCTTTGCGCAAAGACTTTGTAAGTGATACAGGGCATGCACGTAAGCCTGGGAGAGATGCACCCCACAGGCGAACTCGACCGTACGAAATATGGGACTAGAGAAAGGAGGAGATTAGGCTATCAATGCGAGTGAACAATTGTTGGTGTAGAAAACACACTATGCTCCCACATCCTCTACTCGGTGGGCCATGTAGTCTTCCAGAGACGAGAAATGGTCGGGTCTGGACTTGGTTGTCTGTGATGCCCAGGATAGAATTCCGTCGAGCAACCGTTGTCCAATAGCAGGAGAACCCTCGGAGAGGACCTCTTTGGCTAGCACATAGTAACCTCGATTTGCAGAATCTGTGTTTTCAGGTGGTATTTGACCAGCAGCAGGGATTGTCGCGTTTAACTGTCAACAGAGAGCGGTCAGTCATTGTGGTCCAAGGGAGCAAATGAGGAGGACACTCTATACATTTCCTGAATCAATCGCATCTACATGTCAAGATTTTAGTTCGATGAAGGGGAAAAAAAAACTCTATTGATAGCGGGTAGTGATTACCATCATGCATAAAAAGAAGCACATAGGCTTTTGCCAGAATCTTCATTCTCGCCAAACCACCCATCGGTGTAGCATACACCGCGAAGGAGACGGCTGAATCTACCGCCGCATCAAGGTACTTCGTGTTTTCACCCTTTGGCAGGTTGTCTGTAAGTGCAGTTTGTGCAAAATGCCTTGCAACTTCCTCTGCTTCAGCCCAGTATCTGGACTCTAGTGCCCCGGGGAAGGAAGTGGGCCATGGAACGCCACGGGTCGCTGGACGGATGGGGTTTACATGCTGGAATTCTTCTCGCTCAGATACAGCGGATGGGTTTAGGAAAGACAAATGATCCGAGTGGCCTGGCGCCGAAGTAGCAGTGACCGGGTCGAATGCGTAGAGAATTTCTCTGAGGGGTTGGCTGGTGTAGGTACGGACTTGAAAGTACAAGGGTCCTCTCAAGGCACGGGAAAATATTCGTGATCTAATCATGTCAAGAAATAAGATGGCCATGTAAAAGGCGAGAATGAGCCAAAAATCTAGGCGTTAGGGAATCCTCGTGGCGAGGTGGAGCTACGACTGTGGGCCTTCAAACTCGATTATTACCCGCAGCTAGTGCATAGTTGAAAAATTATGCCCTCATCCACTCATAATTTCAACTATATAACACAGGAATATAACAGACGGTTGTCTTCATTTGTTACCTGAAGCGCATATCTCAAAGCGCCAAGAGGAGGAACAATCGTCTCATTGATCCTATCTAGGAACTGTGGTCTCTCTTGACTTGACTAGACTAGCTAGGAGGAAGGAAGAAAAGAACAGAAGGCGCCTTTTATAGACCCTAGGTAGCAACGTCCGGAGGCCTAACCTCCGGGCAGTGAATTCACCTCAAGAGCATATATCATAGTTGCCATGGTACTCGCACCAGAGAATTCCTTCCTCAGCTGTCCTATATATTAGAATAATTGCATAATATATCCACTAAACCGGATAGGGTTGCCAAAGACATCACAACAACACGTCTTAAAAACCAATACCAGGCATACATTCCTTAGTACTAGTCCCTGACGGTGCAGGGAAATCAGAAGGACAATCTTCCGGGTAGCAAAAAGGAGATTCGCCGACAAATCGACATTCTAATGTCGTGACAGATTTTACTTTCACGAAGTCAGTCAAGAATGACCTAGAACCTGTAGGTTCGAGAGCACAGTACCTGCCAGAAAGGATGAAACCAGGAGACGAGTCAGCTGCATTGTCAAGGTTATTTTTGGTCTTCCCTTCAAGTGGGCGTTCTGAAAAGTTCCTGAAATTTCATGGACGAGTCTTGCCGGCTGTAGAGAGAGGCTGGAGTAAACGCTGGTCTTTATACATGTTGTATGTCAAGCACTTCTCGGTGGAATACGAAATAAACCAAGTTGATTGTGTTATCGGCAATATAGGATTGTGTCCATTTTGTATGGGAGATATTATTTTGTAGCCGATGGAGATACTAATAACCCGTAGAAAGAAATCCCCATGGGGATATACCTGGAAGGGGTCGTCGGGATCGGCCGAAAAGGGACTGTCAAGCCGACCCGTTTACGTGACGTTTTCCGCTAAGCGAGGGAGCCAAGCCATGCGCCGGCCAACCAGCGACGTTCTTTCTACATATTCGACGGCGACCCGGTTCATTTGAGCCATTGGATTAGAAATCCAGTTTTATCTCTCCCGTCCAATTGTATCTTATAAAACTCGCAAGGTTTTCCTTTCTTTCAATTCTTATATATCCAATTCCGCAGAATAAAAAAGTACACCCTATCTCCACACCATCTCGAGTCATGTCTCCCCTCCCGATCTCTACCGACAACCCTTATCAGACTCTCCTCGCAGAGACCGACAACGACCCAGTGAGTCAGACAATGATCTATCTCCTTATTATCAAGATATTCATTCTCACTCTGATTTAGTCTCAATTACAAGCCCGTTATGAGGCTCATCGTGTGAACCGGAATGCCCAACAGACGGCCAAGATCCTCGCAGAGGACTTCCCCGGCTGGGCTCTAGACGATGTTCTCAAACGACTCGACGGCCCTGCAAAGGAATATGGATACATTGACCCTCGCAATTGCCTCGTAATCTGGGCCAAGCCGCCCCCCCAGGTGCGGGAAGTGATCAGTTTCGTACAAAGGGAATTGAAGGCGATTGCTCCCAGTAAGTTGACCCGCAGTCTCAGTCTTGCGCTCAGAGTTGCCTCATGAAGTAGCACAAACCTGGACAACTGACTCAACTCTTTGTACCGCAGCCCTCTGGATGATGCCGTATGAAAATCTCCACACCACGGTTCTGGAAGTGGCTCATTCCTTGACGGAAGAGCAGATCGAAGCCATGGTGCAGACCCTGCAGTCATCCAAGGAGATCTCCACATCACAGATCGCAGATTATACGTTCACCAATCGCACCCGCCTTCTGAAGCCGATGGTCAGCTTCGACTCCGCAGCAATGGCGCTCAGCTTTGTTCCGGCCGCCGGCGAGAGCTCGGATGCCAATCAAAGCCTTGACGATGACAGATACTCGTATCATCACCTCCGTCGAGATGTGTTCGAGATGGTCCGGAAAGCGGGTATCCCAGTTGCTTCCCGTTATAGTGTTCCTTCCGCGCACCTGACTATCGCCCGGTTCATCACTCAGGATGGTTTCCTTGCCGGCGATGCTGCGAGCCAAGGGCAGGTAGACCGCTCTCAGGTCAAGTTGCTGATGGATAAGCTCGAGGAGATCAATCAAAAGTTACAGAGCCAATATTGGCCGCGAGAAGATGGGACAATCCCAGCTGGGGGAGAGTGGTTAGTTGGACAAGAGAAGGGCTTGGTCATTCAAAAAGGCCGCCTCTGGTATGGAGATGGCACGAATGTGCAGCTTGGGAAGGGGTATTAACTACAATGTAATAGACATTAGACATGATGAGACGACAGTATTAGATCTGTATAGAGATGTTCTAGAATTTATATTATATATTAAGTCTGGTCCTCCCGAAAGCTATAGGCGTTGCCTTATGTTCCCTCGTGAACAACTTATGATGGTGAGACTATTCGGTATCATCATTCCCTCCCCTGAAATTGAGGGAAGATGTGTTCCTGGAGTTCACCAGTTGCCAGAGGAATATACTTAAGCACAATGCAGACTCATCTTAGTCCGATGAATCAACAACTATGAATATGAGCGCACACCGCAAACAGCATCATCCCAAATTCATCCACCGACCCAACCCAGCGCTCAACCCGGGCTCTCCTTTCCGAGGTCCCTGTTTCAGCCGACCTCCAGAGCTCCGATATCTCAAACATGCCGTCCTCCCAGTCTATCAAATGACGATCATATTCTCTTTCCCACGTTTCCCGGTCACGAGTTTCCCAAAGAACTTTATTCCCGGGCGTATACACCCCCCGCATCTCGTCCGCAATGAAATTCGGCAGTAATCGATCCGAGTTGTACACGCTGCAGAACAGGTACATTGTGAAGATGGCGCGGCGCTTCGCAGACACTATAACCCAGGATTCCCAGGATGGTCTAGTGTGGGTAAGCTCGGCGGCACAGAAGAGACCGTTTCGTGCGGTGCGGAACGCCAGCTCCATGAGGGTGATCATGGTCTTATCATTGACGGGGGACGTGCCCGTGAGGAATGAGAAATAAAGCATAATGGAGTAGATAAGGTAGGCTTGGAAGGAGGAGAGGAGCTCATGATCGTCTCCACTGGGACCCTGATAGATGCATGTTTTAGTACCCAGGTTAGGTAAGTGATACGGTTTTGGTGGGTTTGGATGGAAATAATTATAGGGCGATATATACCTCTTCGGCGAGTCTGTCCATCTCTTTTTCAATCGTGTTGACGACCATCGTCTCGCTTCCGGATACCGCGTTCTCCCACATCCGGACCAGACTATAACAATTGGCGAGGGCCCGAGGCATCTTTCTGCCACTGACCTGTGCATGGTGAATGATAGGTGGCACATCTTCATCTTTGAGCATACGCTGGGAATAGGTTCGTAGTATTCGCGAGATGTACTGTAGCGTAAACGGTTGATAGGCTTTGGGAACCTCGTCACTCTCCGGAGCGGGCATTATATACGGTCTCAGCCACCGATCCCGTATATTCTCAGCATTGGAGCTAGGGACTAGTTGGATATTTGTCAGATCAAGGGCCACATTCCGTCGATCTGGTCTGCGATTTCCGTGCTGTCGTCGCGGCGATGGATCCCAGCACCCAACGGGACTGCCGAATGACAAAGGAAGGCCTGGCATATCCCTCTCAAAATCTAATCCTGGGGTGGTAGATATGGGCGTGTGTGAATGCAGAGAGTCTACGCCGCCTGTCATTGCAGGGTTAGAGTCGTCGAGAGGCGAGGCATATTCGAGGACTTGGGTTGGGTATTCGCACGTCCGCCCTGAAGCTCTACAGCGGGAGCATGAGGGCTTTTCCTGACCACATCGTAATTTGGATCTTGTGCAATTATTGCATGCTTTCTTGCGCGGAGGAGGTGGTATTTTGGGGCGTTTGGAGTGTACAGGCATGGTTGTATGTTTTTTTTTTAGTGGGGGCGATGAAGAAGGTCGGGATTCCGAAATGATGTTTCGGACTTGCAGAGAGTTTGAATATTACGAAAGCAGCAATAGAGATTTTGAATATCTCTACAGTTCATCCTTTCTAATATAGATCAGACACGTAATTGGCTATAAATAGTTTGAAAAAACTATTCTTTGAGAAATACAAGGGGAAAATTGAAAATTATAATGTAATAAGTTTATCTGATGGTTTACGCATATAATCGCAATTCCGAGCATGACGACATCATCTTCATGCTTGGCAAGAGGAGGTATAAGTATTGTTATCTCCACCAAAACATGTTTTCCATTCTCCTTCCCCAAAATACTCACCAGCTAGTAAAATTCCAAACCATTGAAGCCCAACCAAAAACAGCCCATAAACCCATAGACAAGATGCCAACTTACACAACCGACCACTCCAGCTCCGTGCTCCAAACCCACAGCTGGCGCACCGCCAGCAACTCCGCCGCCTACCTCCTCCCCCACATCCAACCCAACATGCACATTCTCGACATTGGCTGCGGACCCGGCACAATCACCCTGGACCTCGCCACACGGATCCCCCAAGGCCACATCACGGGGGTCGAAAACACCGCCTCCCCACTAGACTCGGCGCGCACCCTCGCCCACGCGCAGAATCTTACCAACGTCGATTTCCAGGTGGCAGATATCCACGCGTTGCCGTTCGCGGACAACAGCTTCGACATCGTGCATGTGCACCAGGTGCTCCAGCACATTGCCGATCCGGTGCAGGCGCTGCGCGAGATGCGTCGCGTGGCCAAGCCCCACGGCGGCATTGTGGCGGCGCGCGAGTCGGCCAGCTCCACCTGGTATCCGGATAACGATGGGATTGCGGCGTGGCTGGAGCTGACGGAGAGGATGGGGAAGGCGAAAGGGGGGAATCCGCATCCCGGGAGGTATATTCATGTGTGGGCGGAGCAGGCGGGGTTCGCAAGGGGGAGCATTAGGAAGAGTGCCGGGGCGTGGTGTTTCAGTAGTCCCGAGGAGAGGGAGTATTGGGGAGGGTCGATGGAGGGGCGGTTTCGGTCGTCTGGGTTTGCGAAGATGGCGGTGGAGGAGGGGTATGCTAGTGTCGAGGAGTTGGAGGTGATTGCGCGTGGCTGGAGGGAGTGGGTGGAGGAGGAGATGGGGTGGTTTGGGTTACTTCATGGGGAGATTTTGTGTTGGAAGTAAAGAGTGTGATTGGTGTGATTGTGATTGCTATTAGATTGTAGGTACATGGGTCAGGCTTCTTTGTGGATATCGAAATGCACTCCTTCGGGATATTGAATTTGTTTGAGATCGTCGATTGTGACGGTGTTTGGGGCGATGAAGCTGGGTTGGTTGGTGACATTAGTATCTGGTGGATGAGAAGGGACGAAAGAAGAGGGGGGGAGTCTAACGAAGTGGTGTGTATTGGGGGTAAGCTTCGCGTCGAAATGAACAGTGTCTGCTCGGTGGCACCTTTGGCGGCGAAGTTCTCTTTGGTTCTGGGGTTTTGTTAGTCGGGATGGAAAATGGAGAAGTTCGATGGTGGCCAACATTTGCTCAATTTGAGGTCCATGTTGCTGGTAGGCTTCTAGACTGTCGTAGCGGATCACAATTGTCTGGACGCGTCAGTAGATACTCGATATCCTGGAAGTGCACGAGAGGGACTGACATAGCGGATCATCTTGGTAGGATGGGATCATAGAGTATTAGGTACTTGAGAGAGAGATGGAAAGGCAGTTGATGATTATTTTTGGGTTATCAGCTACCTCAATGACGTCATCGGCTATTTTTAGTTGCCTGTGCAGAATGAATCAACTAATTATGTACTCTCAATTACAACCTGTCTAATTAGCATGAATTCATTATATCCGAATTATATACAATTCTAACCCTCTCTATCAATCCTCGCGACTACTCTCAACCATCAGCCTCATCGATTCGGCGTAATCGTCGGTATGTCGAACATGGAAATCAAAAGTCAGCTCCCCAACCAGACTCCTAACATGACTGTTGTATGTTATTAGCGACGTGACGATCAACACACAGCAAACAAGGGAAATCCCTACCTTAACAAATCCTTTAAGCTGAAACTCAACACCGAGCGCAGCACTTCCAAAGACACAAATGCCGAAAACGCCGGGTCTTGAATATGGCGAATATTGAGCAGCTCCCCATCAATGCGCTGCAGCTGACGCGCGAGAGGAAACGAGTCGCCAGTCGACAGATACGGCGGCAAAGGCTGAGCATTCATAATCGAGGCCGACACATGGCAAAGCAGCGAGGTAGTGGAATGCGATCTGAAGTCCGCCGAATTGAGCGCGACCTCCGCCAACCGCGCGACCCATTTATTCTCTGCCTCCTGGGAAGACGGACTGTCCAGGGTCAACGCACCGAGATTCTGCGTCGTCTGCGCCATCAGCGCCATACTGGTCAGCATGCGTTGGACCTCGGAGATGATGCTATCGTAGACGGCCTTGGGGAACTTCCCGCCGATAGCGGGCTCGAACGTGGTGAAGTGGCTGTGCATGCGCAGCTGGTTGAGGAGCATCATCTCCTCCTTGAAGACCTTGTGGCGCGCGGTTTCGAGCTTGTAGGAGGCCGATTGTGCGTCCTGGATATTGCCCAGGCTGCCGTTGAGCCAGAGCTCCACGGTTGTGTGCATGCAGCTGTAGAATTTGGCGAGGACGAAGAGACTTCTCCCGAGGGTCTTTCGTAGAGTCGATTTCGCCGTGATGGGGAACGGAAAAATGACCCAGAAAAAGGAAATGGCGCAGCCGGCGGCGACGGCGGCCAACTTGTAGGGCCCAAAGAGGTAGATCGGATAGTAGGGCTGGCCGTTGGAGGTGGCAGTCTCGATGCCGAGTTTGCGGACCTAGTTAACTATTAGGTTTGGTAGTAGGAGGAAGACTTGAGAATCGAGATACTACTACGAACCTGTAACTCGTAGCCAATAATCACGTTTAACGTGACGATCGAGATGACGGCTGCCCCGAAGTATTGCGGGACCTTAATCCAGAAATAGTACTGGGAGGGTTAGTAAATTGGGTCGAGTGAGGATAGTGAAAAGGGGGGGGAAAAGACTTACTCCCACAACGTTCGCGAGGTAGAGAAAGACAATCACCCCCGGCGTTTTGCCGTCAACAATATACCAGACAACCAAACTGAGTCCCAGAGCGAATACAGTTGCAACAATGCGCGCGACAAACCCAAACATCGTCTGGCCACTGGTAGGGTTCATTCCTATCACAATGACGATCATCGCCCAGATGCATCGTTGACGGATGAAGAAGTCTTGCGTCTGATGCAAAAAGGCAAGAATCCCCACAGAGAGCGAAGCCGCCGCCACACGGAAACCAAAGACGCTTTGTTCGGATTTGATGACATGTGAGATAGTGCGAAGGACTGTGCTGCCTTTCTCCCAGATATTAGCCGGGGGTAGGTGCTCAGGGTCTGGGAAGTCGGCGGGCGCGACGCCGTCATCGATGGATGGGCCTCTTCCAGCATGCGACGACTGCCTCCGGTCCGGAACGCTCCTAGATTCTGCCGTCTCGGAGGTTAAAGAGAGCCATTGAGTGATAGACTTTTGCTTGGGAAAGATGAGCCGGCTTCGTTTCATAGTGCCGTCCGTGACCTTGCTTTCCGCGAACTTGACCAGGTCGAGCGTAGCATTCAGAAGGTTTTCTTGCAGATGACCCATATAGAGAATGATGAAAAATTCCTGGCGGACATCTGAGTCGGTCGCGATTGTATCGTGGTCCTGTAAGGCGTCGTCATTATGTTTTTCAGACGTCGAGAACGCTTCCACAGATTCTAAAGCTCGAGGCAAATCGCTCCGACGGGAGTAGTATTCACGAATCTCATGTTCGATACAGACGACAAAGTCCGACTGTAAAGGGCTGAGGCGCTCCCCTCGCGACTCCTCATCGGAAGTTTTGCACTGTTGTTTCTCGATATATTTCGCTTTGGTGAGCTCCAACGCCAGAAGAACGTATTGCAGGCCGACGGCTACCAAGCCAGTCGATTCCATCAAGCGATGTCGTAGTGTCTCCACCACTTTCTGGATCTCATCATTCTTGACAGCCTCGTCCTCTGACTCCTCTCCATCTGCAGAGGTGCGGGGGCCTTCGCTTTTCACTATCGCATCCAGAATATCGGGCAGCATAGCTATACCAGCAAGCGGGAGTAGTATACTGCGTAATAGGCCACCTATCCGATTCAGATCATCAGCAGAGAGTTTTCCCCAGGCAATTTCGTCTTTGGAATAGAAGAGGTCTGATTGTAATTTCCCATGTAACGCGTTCAGTTTGGTGATCGACTCCTTGAGGCGTTTTTCTTTCGCCTCCGGCAAGTCCTCTTGGGCATTCTCAAGCTCGCGCATGCTTCGAGCTGTTCGGGTTCGACTCAGAAGTCCCCGATTCCCAGTCAAAGCCTCGGGGCCATCCTCCACGAAGGCAATTTGCGATCTAAGTACGGCATCGACCTGGGCCACGTAGCCTTTGATGTCATGGAATACGTTGTTCCTGGTGGTGATTGGCATAACAAATAACGAGATGCCAGTTGCAATGGCAAATCCAATCATAAAGCCCTTGAGCAGTCTGGTAATGAACTGCAGGCCTTCGTCGACGGTCACAAACGTCCCGGCACGTGTGATGGTGACAGACGAAAAGATGGAAAAAGCGACCATGGGATCTTGGAGCTCCATAGGCCGCCACGCACGAAGAGTGTTAGATGCCCTATAGAATTCAGATTGGTTAGAATTGGGTACCATATGGTTTCACATGCGGGTATGGTGTCACGGACCATATCATAACGACCAACCATACTCCAGACACAGCACATGCGTCGCTGTTGAAGCCGTTCCTGACACTCTCAGGCGCATCCGGGGAAGTGTTGTGCTCTCTGGCCTTCACGGCACAATATACCGTCAGACAACACATGGATGCCGACACGCATGTTGACAGGAGAATAAAAAACATGATTTTCATAAATTTGGCACGAGGCATCAAGCCCTGTGACACTATGGACATCAGTGTTGCCAGGTAACCAATGGTTGTTGTTATATCGGCGATGGCAGAGCTCTGGTGTCTAAATAGGGTAATGAGGAAACCATCCATATAATAGAGAAAGTGATTGAGGTTGTGTGGGACCTACATAGCAATCACAACGGTGGGTGGCAATGCACCTTTCAGCATCATCAGAAAGGTGTGCCTGTCCAGGCCTAGGCGAGTTTTCCATGTTGCTGGATTCAAGATACTGAAAAACTCGCACGATTTAGTAGGAATACCAGAATTATCGCTTGAGTTTGGATGTATGTTACCTTTGCAGCTGGCGTAGTAGCTTCGAGCCCCCGTTACTCCTTGAGGGAGCCATAGCGATTTTACCACCAGCAAGAATAAGAAAGCATATCAGAGGAACATCAAAAGAGAGGTTGGACTTTTTTTCTCTTTTCTTCTTCGAATCTCGTGAATCAAACTTTCATTGCACTAGTCTAGCCACTAGGAGTAGTTCATGGCAGATAATCCGATGAATAACGTTCGGCATCGCGACGGTTGCGTCCGGATCGGGTTCCCGTGGCCATGACGCGTGCCGAGCCAAGTGCCGATGTCCACTGGATGGCGATCATTGTATACAAGATCGATAGTCACTGAATCAGGCTGGTAGAAAGACTATCGGGAAGGGGGGGGTGGGATTTTCTAAAATATAATAACAAAACACATATGACAATAGTGCTACTTATTCCAGTTCAAAGGACGATATTGCATCACGTGACTGTGTCTCCAAGTTTCACGTTTCAACCACCCAAGCAGCCAATGACCAAAAGCCCCGTTGATAAGGGATAAAATCTCTTGAATAAGGCACTTGAATCTTCACTGGGTCCCATATCACCAACCTTATCGATAGTTGTCCCCTGGACCCAAAACTCTCCGATCAGGTCCATCCTTAGTAGGTAGCGAAGACGGATGAAGTTTTTACCGGTCGGCGTGCCTAGCCATCTGAAAGATAGGAATTTTTATTATTCTTGATTATTCTTTCTCTTAATTGTCATCGGGAATGAGTAAGTGAGACCTCATGCCTTCCAGCAAACTCTTTCACGTGGTCTCATAGGGCTGTTTGTCTCCCTTGCCATAGCAAGTTATAACTTATGACATGTGGATGGATATATATAGATACACCACCTTGCGTGGATGTTACTGTTCTGCCTAGGGTTGACCAGCCAATTCATAAATTCATAATATCCGAGGCAAGGACAATAATACTTCCTTGTCTTTTGGTTAATTCGATTTTATGATATCTACTCGCCAAGGGTCTAGCGTATTATGATGATGCAGTTGGGGGGGAGAAATGACTTCATGGTCTGGGATGGAGGCACTGTGGCTGAGGCGCTAGGCAGGAAGTGTGGCGTACGAGATTACCTTGTGTAGAAGAGTCAAGACATGACAGAATAAAGTATAATAATAACCCTAACAACGATACTTGTGGTTAGTAGGAAAAGACTCAGCCACACTGGACCTGGGGAGGAAGTGGAGGGGGCTGATGGGTCGGTTAGTCCCACAATAAACGTTCCAGACTTGGGCGAATTTTCGACTGTCGGACACTGTTTTGTTGGGGATACACCACGATAGCACAAGTGAGGGAATAACGAAGCGAATGCGTTGTCAGTCACCACCAGAATGAATGCAAGTTTGAGGATTACGTATGCCCTGCGGTAGGGAAGTGGTTGACTTCTTGTACCTTACTTGGGAATTTCGGGATAGTTTTTTGCTGGTCTGGCTCCATTCCTCGGGTTGAACTCAGAATTCGAGGGCGTCCCTGAACAATGTTACACCACTCATGATGACGATCTCTGGGACAGCTTGTCATTCCTTGGGCCAACGTACACGTAAAGCTTACTTGGGGAAAGGGATAGGTAGTTGTTGATGGATCTACAACCGACTCCTTACGTAGGACAGTCTATTGTCCTCACAGGAGAGAGAAGGGCTTGTCTGTTGCGTGTGACTTGGATCCTTTAATCTCTTCCGGCTCTTTTTCTGTTTACAGAAAAGGATTGGGTTAAAAGCGGTATAGATCGACAGGCTAGAGAGTCATTATTGAATTGCTGTCGGATTATTTCCGGGGAGAAGAAGACGACTAGCTGGCCCTAGAGGAAACAGCAACAATAATAACAACAATAACAATACAATAACTACATCATAAGCAAGCCATAAAACTAAGGCTAAAGCAAAGCTAAGGTAAACTTATCCGGATGATTGATCAGTGACGCATGTGTGGCGCAGGGAGAGAAGAAGTAATGTGATGTTTAATGATGTGATGATCTTAGGGCTTGGCGACCATAAGCACTTGCCAAGCTGTCTTTATAACCAGGCCAAGTTCCTCCCCTGAGGCTTGTGTCTCATTTTTTCTTGAGTCTCTTATTCTCTTGTTTTCTCTCTCTCATTTTCCTTCATTACATCACTTATTCTAGGTATCGATAGTCTTTAGACTCTTTGTCATTCGCAGTTTCTGTTCTGAAATACATGCGTATGTTTGCCCCCCTTCCCCATATCTGATTTGGTTATGCTCTGCCGTAGGGCTGCAGCCAAACGAGATCGTGGCTTTTTTTTTTTTTTTTTTTTTATTGTTTCAAAAAAGATATCATTTCATCTTTGAAATATTTTTAGAATACATGCTAACATGGACTGTTGTTCTTCTCTTCTAGACCGTATTCAATCGTGGGCGAAAGCTCACGCGTCCAGCCGCAGTACAGCTCCAACTTCCTCCGATCCAGCGAATATTCAACCCGCTACAGATGACCCCGATATATCCTCTAGCCAAGATGCGGAAAAGCTGAACCAGGTCACTGGAGGCCCGGCAGGTCCGGAGCCAGATACCAACTCCAAGGATGAAAATGCCCCCGCAGGACGTCTTGTCCGGGCGAGAAATGGCGTCGTGCGGTTTTTTAGCCATACCAAAGACGCCCTCTGCCACAGCTGGATCAATGTTCTGCTGGTATTTGTACCGGTGGGCATTGTCGCTAAGGCCGTAGGTCTAAATCCAGCTGTGATCTTTGCAATGAATGCCGTTGCTATCATCCCTCTCGCAGGGCTGTTGAGCCATGCTACCGAGTGTGTTGCCAGTCGTCTGGGCGACAACCTTGGGGCGCTCATTAACGTCACATTCGGGAATGCAGTAGAGTTGATTATCTTGTAAGTTTTATCCCCGACTTTTTTTTTTTCTCGACTTACTAACGGCTTGATAGTATGTAAGTTGCATTTTTTCTATCTCTTAATCTTGGGCTCGCGGTTAACGATAGATCCGATTAGTATCGCTCTTGTAAAGGTGAGGATGGCTGTGTAACTGGGAAACCAAGAAAGATTTATCTAACAGATCACAGGATGAAATTCGAATCGTTCAAGCTTCCCTCCTGGGCTCCATCCTAGCGAACCTGCTGCTTATCATGGGAATGGCTTTCCTGCTGGGAGGCCTTCGGTTCCAGGAACAGGTCAGTCCCATTTATACATGGTGAGCTGTTGGCGTTAACGACTTTTAGATATACAATAGTACCGTCACCCAAATGAGTGCCTGCCTTCTCAGTTTGAGTGTCATGAGTTTGCTTCTGCCGGTATATAGCCAACCTATCTTAGTGCTCAGTTACACTGCTAATGGTGACAGACTGCCTTCCATGCCTCGTGGTCCGATAGCAAGGCTGCGGACAAGTACACCTTGAAGGTTAGCCGTGGCACAAGTGTAGTAAGTATAGGAATCCGCTTTCATTAGAACCAACCATCTCATTCCATATGTAGGTGCTGCTGCTCGTGTACATTTTGTACCTCTTGTTCCAGCTCAAGTCCCACTCCTATCTGTATGCCAGTATTCCGCAGCAGATTATCGATGAGGAGTCTCACCCCGGTGTGCTCGCCGACTTGATGAACCACTCCTCGGATTCCAGCACCTCGTCCGATGAGTCTGACGATACCACCACATCATGGACGACTGCGAAGCGGATCAAACGGGCCATGAAATACCGGAAACACCGGAAATCCAGTGGTAGCTCTAGAGCGACTTCACCCGAGGCCTTTCGCAAGCGCACGCTTCCCGAGATGACAGCTGCTGCTGCTGCTGCCGCGACGAACGACCGCTCTACTTCAGTTGGAGGCTCTTCATCTAGCCACATCGACGAGATTGGATCTTGTGCGATCGATTTCGGAGATGATAGTCGCTATGACGCCGACAATGATGGAAAACACTTTGAGCCTCAGCCCCGCGACTTCGGCCATGAGCTGGAACCCAAGACAACCAAGAAAGAAAGAAAAGCCAAGAAGCGCGAAGCAAAACGTCAGCGGAAGGCTGGACAGGAGAAAATGGAGGCTATTTCCAACGGCATGCCAGTGACGGAAGAGACTTCATACTTCTCGCCCCGACCCACAGGCACTGACCCAGAATTTGGGGATGTGTCTGAATTGCCCAAGAGACGCTCGCCTTTCCGCCCTCCGATCCAATCCTTGCTTTCCAACACGGTGTTCTCGAAGGATGCTGTCCCGACTCATCCTCCATCGCCCCATTCATCAGGGAACTTAGGAGGCCTGCGACGCACAAGCTCTCTCCCCGTCCGGATGAATCGTCCTCCACCCGTTGGGAATGCGGTTCAATTCGCGCGCGGCGCAGCCCGTATGCCGTCCGCGGCCAATGTCAAGGCTGTGGAAGTGGCCCCGGAGCATCATGAACCCGAGATGTCGCGCACATCGGCCGTCGTAATGCTGCTCATGTCTACTGCGCTCGTTGCTGTTTGCGCCGAGTTCCTCGTGGATGCCATTCCTGAAATGATTAAAAGCTCGTCCATTAGCGAGGCTTTCATTGGACTGATCATTCTCCCCATTGTTGGAAATGCCGCAGAGCATGTCACAGCCGTCAGCGTCGCAACGAAGAACAAGATGGATTTATCAATTGGCGTGTCGGTTGGAAGTAGCATTCAAATCGGTAAGTCGTCAATCGTAAGGGCCTCTCTGACCAAAGTCGCTAACCATCAATAGCCATTTTTGTGACCCCCCTGGTGGTGATCCTGGGATGGTGCATGGACAAGGAAATGTCCCTGTACTTCACGCTATTCGAGACTATTTCTCTGTTTGTAACTGCATTTGTGGTCAATTTCCTGGTGCTGGATGGTCGCAGTAACTATCTCGAAGGCGCGCTGCTGATAGCGGCATATATCATTATTGGGTACGTTCACCATTCCCCTATTTATTTCTTCTTAAGATAGTCTCATTCTGATTTGGATCTAGTGTGGCGGCTTTCTTCTACCCCCCAAGTGATCAATCGAGTAACTTCGATGGCTCTGCAACCTAATCCTCTAATTTTGAGACTGTGTGGAGGGGGCTAGTGTTTTTTTTTTTTTTTTTTTTTTAATTTGACCCACATCACCCAGGCTAGACAACCAGAATGAGGCAGCCACGAACCGAGACATCTGAAATAGATGGCCTGAAGATAGATAGGTAGATCTTACAAACCTCCTGATACACCCATGCAGCCATTCCATCCTTGTTGTACCACATATATCGATCTACATTCCTTGAGTCACTTCCGGTTGACCCTGTAGACGGCCATCTCCGAGGCAATTTGTGCTGCCTCCGGGACGAATTGAGGCAGTCAACAAGTACAGGATGCATCTGCATGACACGGTATATAATCGCCCGACTTGTAAGGCGAACGAACGGATTCCAGCCCCTTGTGGCTCAACCCACAGCCACTGAATGAGGCACACGTGGCTAGAACTGAGAGAAAATGCCTCAAGATCCTTGAATAAGGAGTTAGTTAGTGGGTACGGACTAGGTGCAGTTTCACGATGGGCTAATAATATTAGTCAAATAGTTTCTCCCCTATTGTGGGATTGTGGCTGGATAACTGTTGGAATGTGGCTTTGATTCTTGACCCGCTGGGGGTTTTTTTTATGCTGTTGCCTGCTTGGCGCCACATCGATTTCCTCATGAGTGATCAATATCGTCATATGAATAGGTTTATGACTAGTGGCAGGCGTGGTGGGGTATGGAACAAGTCATAATCGTCTGCAGCGTGTATCTCCCACTCTTTGTGTCACTGGAACGGGGAAAATTTGCCTGATGAGTCCTTATGAAACCAGAGAAAGCTCCATACCAGTCGGACAATCTTACGTATGGTCTGGGATCAGCATTGCTCGCCAACTATCGGTTCCCTATTTTCCTCCCTAATAACTCGGTGGATACTGTTCCTTAGCGCCATGTCATATCGTCTTGTCCCAACGAATGATCTAGTTGGTGACTCTGCATGGAGGAGGGAGAAACAGGAGGAAGGACATGCAGTGTGCCCCTCCTCCCTCCTTTCTGGATCTAGTTGATTCTATATAGACCGAGTGAAAAAAAAAAGAAGACTATATAAAGAAAGCCTTTTGCACCAGGCTTGAATCCTTTCTCTTTCATTCATTCATACATTTCCTATTCTCTATCTCTATCTCTATCCTCCTTACCCCCCCCCTTATAACCCATCACCAGAACACAAGTAAGAGAAATGTCCTACTACGGCGAATCCTCCGGCTACTACAGCGGAGCTCCCCCTCCCCCCCGTCCGCAGTACGAACGCCCGCCCTACGAAGGCGAGCGTTCCTACGAGCGCCCCCCCTACGAGCGACCCCCCTACGAAGGCGCAGAACGCAGCTACGACCGCCCCCAATACGAAGGAGACCGGGAGCGTAGCTACGAACGACCTCGCTATGAGCGCCCCCCCTACGAATCCGACCGCTCCTACGACCGACCCCCCTATTCGCAGAGCGGGCCCTCTTTCCGTCCTCCCCCAGTCGCTCCCCCGCCCCTTCCGATGGGCTGGATCCAGGAATGGGAACCCAATGCCCGCCGCGCATTCTACGTCGAGACCGCGACCGGCCAGTCCCAGTGGGATCTACCCATGATGGACTCGCAGTATGGGTCGCGAGACATGGCGCCCCCACCGCCCATGGGTGGGTACTATGGTGGTAGTGGTGAGGCGCCGCCGCCGCCCCATCAGGGAGGGTATTATGACCCCGAGGCGGAGAAGGAGAAGAAGAGCGATGATAAGAAGAAGATGATGATGGGCGCGGCGGCGGGGTTGGCGGTGGGTGCCGTCGGGGGTGCGTTGATTGCGCATGAACTTGGTATGTTCTTCTTCTTGTTTTTTTTTTTGTCTCTTTTGCTTTGGTTCGATGCTAATTTTATGGGTGTAGGTGAGGAGTCTTCTAGTGACGAGGAAGAGAGGGAGGAGGAGGCTTACTCGGGGGATGACGACTGAGAATTTCTTTTCGGGGGTTGTGTCGTCTATTGGTTTATATCTAGCATCTTTCTTGGGTTTTTGTTATGGTTTAATACATATATTTGGGCTCTTGGGAGTCCAGAGATGGTTTTAAACAATCAGGTTCAACCATGGGTCGATGTCGATCATTGTGGCGTAAAGTCTCGTTCAAACCATTTCAGCCTTACAATAAGCTTTTATTAGTCCCATCAATCATCCGCGGTAAGTGAAGATGGAAGAATAGACTTGTACGTAATTCATGAGTTGAGTATGGATTTTTGAGGTGTAATTTTTGGGATATAAGGGTGCCTTTTCTTGTGTCTCTGGATTGATAGACAGTTCTTCTGCAACCAGCCACCAGGGAACGAGACGCTTGTCCTCAAATAACTCCAAGTCAATTTGATTGGCATATCCCGATCTTGTGCCCTTCTTTGTTCCCACCCATATTCGTATGCCATGGTGCCACCACATTGTATGTAAAAAGGACCGCAACCTTTTCCCCAATCCGTTATTACGCCGGGTCTTGCTTGCCATGTCGTATTATACATAAAATCATCCGGTAAACGGGCTTATTTTCCATACGTTTCTCGCCGCTTGCATGCTGTTTTCCGCGTTGTAGCAATCGTCCGTAACCTTTTCCGTGTAAAAATATACTGGTCATCATGTGCGCAGTATTTCGGAGGGTAAGACAAAAGGGAAGCGGTACTTTATCAAAGTATTCAGCGGATTATTTCCCATTGCCTGGCGAATTTCCAATTCGTTGGGCTTCTCCATCGCGCAGGTAGAAACATATACGGGAATATAACCAGTCAAAAGGAAGACCATTAAACTTCGGTAGGTTCTTTCAGGTACGGGAAATATAAGTCAGCTACTGAATACGGTATTAAAGGGGCCTTTCACCCAGTTATCAGTTATCGCATATCAATCATCTTCCGCTTAAATCAAGAGCAATTTGAATTCGGCGAGACCACCCATCCAATATATTTACGATCTAAAAAAGGGGTTTCTAGCCGAAAAAGAGTCTTTCTAACAATGACACACATTCTCATCCCTCTCACGGTCGCGATATCGGTTATCGCCCAGGTGTTTGGTCAAGATGGCTGCCCAGGCGACGGTGAGCAAGTAGGTGTAGGTCAATATCCTAACACTGGCGAGGTTGCAGTTCTTCGGGGATGTGAGGTGTTAGCCTCCAAGTATGATGGGAATATCTGCGGTGAATATTCGGAAGACATAGTTGTTGACTGCTTGCCGACTGGGCCTGCCCGGATCCTCGTTGGACACGACCAATTCTATTGTCCGCAAGTGACAATAAATATTCCCTGTGGGGAGAGTGGAATCAAAATCTCACGCTGTTGTTATCTGTGGTAAGTAAAGGATGCCCTAATCTACGAGATGGGGAAAAGTGCGTGTCCTAACAGGATACAGAAAATATCTAATTAATTAAGAATCATTCTGGCAAGCTGAATGGTATGGGCGTATTGTGTAGGTAGCAGGAAGAAGATGGAACAATGGACTTGACGTGATATGGAGTTATCAAGATCAGTACCGCCAACCTGGATCTGAATATCAACAAATGACATAACTCGTGTCATCTATACGGCTCAGTTCTCAATATGAATTTTATATGTTAATTTCGACCATTTTAAGCTATAATAGGGGATAGTAAGGAAGGCTAGAAGAGAGATTTGAGTATTACTAAGGTATTTTGGGCATGTCACCCTGGAGCACTTGGGACCGCCTCCTAATTTGCACCGTATTTCCCATGATCGGCGCTGAAGATCTTTATCGAGGTAAATACCACACAAGTAAGTGAGTGTTGCATCAACTGAGCCACGGTTTTTGCCTAGCATTGAAACGTTGTACAGGGGAGTCAGTTATCAAGATATGAATTTGTTCTAGAATGGTCGCCGGTAACGATTGATGGTATCTGGATCTGTAGAATAATAAAGCTAAAGGATCGCGGAAAGTTACTAGAGAGGGAGACCTAGACAAGAAAGGGAAATCTCTGTCAACTCTTTCAATGGATTGTCATCGTTCATAATTAGGTGGAGAGAGCCTAGTTGATTAAGCTCGGCCCGTGGAGACAAGCTCAGGGGACTGACTTGATATAATACAGATATAGTATAGACAAACAAAGAGGTAGTAGGTAAGGTAGGTACCGTCATGATAATGTCCCTTTTTTCAATGTTGTGTAGATAGGTACCAGGTAGTTGTCGTAGTCATCGTGGACCATGCATCATGTATTATACAAACTAACAGTTGTCAGAGCAAGATTTTGCAGAAAACATGGGACTAGCCCTGATGTCAATCCAACCTGGTTTTTTATTGTAATTCATGATTCTGCATTCCAAGTATTTGGATGTCTGAAAATTGAAGTGCTCAATGTTCGTGATCCGGCTTTCGAAGGCGCGGGTAGTAAATGAGGAAGAAGACGATGACCGCTAAAAGCATGACCAAGGTTGGCAAGAACATGAAGGTGAAAAGAAACAAACTTAGCCCTAAAGCGGCATTTTGTCCTGGGAAGAGTCGACGGGCCATCAATTCGAGAGTGGATGAGAGCATTGAACCCAGGGACGGAATAGAAAGTCTTGGGAGAGAGAGAGAGAGAGAGAGATTGTTGTTGTTGATTATGATGATGGTGATGATGTAAAGACTCTGGAGCGTTTGTTATCAAGTTTTATGTTGATGGGAGGCAGGGATGAGGGAGATTAAGTGGCTGTATGTAGGCTGGACATTGAGATATTCATGAGGTTGGACTTTCCTTGATGGATGCATAAAGAGAAGAAGAGAAAAACCGTTCCAGCATTGCCATTGAGGATATTGATAGGCTGGGATCCATCGCAACAGGCATCTACATAATTTTTAGGTTGGGGGGAGATAAATACAGTTAATTTCCTCCAGTACAGTATGCATGTATTACGTTTTAGTATTAGCTCTTGGAATATTCATGTATTATTATTCATATCATGAAAAAACATTTCAGTTTGGGGGGTGGGGGGGAGGCGCCACTGAACCTACTATAGACAGGCAGCATTATTCTTATTACCTTAGGTATGATTATTTTTAGCGGGTTGTTTGCCTTGCAGATGAGGTCTCCAATTAATGGTTTGATTCTTACATGACGTGACAGAACATGACGGTACAGGGGGGGGGGGGGGG